>JANHGB010042122.1:0-37299 GCA_026283785.1 Coracopsis vasa
AGAAACTACATTTGGTTCGCATCAAGAAGAACTTACTTCTCAACACTGCTCCAGGAGAAAGCATATGGTTCACTTTCCGTGGAATACATTGCATTGCTCCAAAAATAGTCTGATACTTCTTCAGCTTGTTTAAGAACAATTGAGCTACCTGTTCAAGAGAAAGTCTATAGCTACAGGCAGGAGCCACGCTGGAGCAAGGCAAAAGACAAACTAGCTCCTGAGCTGCAGCACGGCGCAAAGCAGCAGGAGGAAGGGGCAGGAGAAATTAATCAGGATGGGAAACCTGAAGGTTGCAAGGAAACTGACACAGTGAAGGACAAGAGAGAAGCATGGACAGGCCTTGCATATGCTCTCACAGCCTTGGACCACATGTCTGGATGTGAATCAATTAGATGGGTGGGTCAAATACAAATAAGCCTGCATTTGTGAGAGATGAGGTAAGTCTAAACTGGCAGTGACACCACAAACATTAGAAAATGACTGTTTCAGACCTGCAGCTCTTCATGCAGCAGACTCTGGTCCACCTGCAGTCTGTCTGTGGTGCTAAGAAGGCTCCTCAGTGCTCCTACTGCCTTCTTCCAGCAAGGGTCCGGATGCTGTTTGCTTGGCTTTTGTACACTTTCCTCTGGGGGTGCCCATGCCATGACCTGTCCCATTAGGCTGCAGCTTCTCCACTCAGCTGGGGCCCAGGGAAGGGAAGCATGAGGCAGAGGCACATCAAAGCTTGCTGGATCAGGAACTGCCTGGAACCAGCCTGGACATGCCACTGCCCAGCCACTTGGACAGCCTTTTCCCTTCTATTGAATGAAGGAGACATGAAAGCATCAATCTTCACAGGATAACCACTGCCCAGGTGGAGAACACCCTCTTGGAACTTCTGCTCTCGGTTCCTCTCTAACCCTCCTTTGCTCAACCAGTTGGTATTCTCTGCCAGCAGCATTTCTGTAAGGAGTTTCTGGTAGGACACCCACAAGTGCTGCTGGAAGTGGTTGGGAAGCGAGGCATGGGAAGTGGTAGGACTGATCTGCTCTTAGATACAGATCAGAAGGGGCCTGCAGGGGTCTTTTTCCAATGCTGCAGCCCTTGCAGTATCTGTGGCATCCTCTTCATAGTCTCCTGCTGGTTATGCAAGGGGGAAGAAATTCCCTACCCTATCACACAGGCTGTACCTGTCCCAAGGGGTGGCTGCCCTGGCTCGTGATGGTCATGATGTCCTTCTCAGTAACCTGCATTCGCAGTGATTTCTGACTGACTATAAATGTGCCATCTATGCCTGGTGCTACCAGAGCTCTCCCAGGAAAGCCCCTTGCTGTGGCGTCTCTGCCTGATGTTGACACTGTAAGGGAGGCTAGTATAAAAGCAAGCTGTGCTGTGCACTCTGATTCATGCAAGGCATCCCAAGGCACAGAGTGCAGCCATCCCTGTGGAGCAGCTAGGCTGGCCTACAGCAGAGCAGTCAGGGTGGCCCACTGGCCATGCTGGCAAGTCCTGTAATGGGTTTTGCTCCAGCATCATCCTACACAGGACAATAAGGGCACAGCCACAACCAAATGCAGATTGACTGCATCGGCTGAGGGGGTGACAAACATAAGGAGGAACGGGGTGTGCAGCAGCTCCTGGTGGGATCAGAAGCAGTGCTGCTTTCACACAGGTTTTGCTTAGCATAAAGGTTCCTCTGATGTTTCATGACTATCAAAGGCTTTGGAATTCACAGGAATTTCAAGGAAGGCAGAAGTTCATCTGAAATGAGAGAAAGATTATATTTTCCCTCCCACCGTATTTCCAACTTCCCGAGAGTTTTCCTTTGAAGACTCCACTACTCCTAGAAATGTCTTTGTGATGTTTTTCTAAGCCATTTCCCATACAGGATCATCACTGCACAGCACAAGCAAACGGCAGAGGTTCAGAAAGCAAAGTATGGGGATGAGAAGTGAGGGTGCTGGTGAGCTTCAGTTTCCCAACAGAACCACATCATCCCACCATGTAGTAGTGTGCCAAGTATACCAGATGTCCGATACTGGAGAGAGAGCAGGACCTTTCTGAGGGGCAAAACAAGGACTGAGCAGTGCCTTACTGCCTCATGACTGATTAGAGCAAGAATACAGATTTGGGCTAAGGGAGAAATTCCACTTTTTCAAACTTTCTCCTAAGGGAGAAGGATCTCAGAGCGGGGCATTTTGCTTTCCAGCCCCTGCAAGGGGATACCTTTAACCGGTCTGCTCTGATATCTGGCCACCAGGGAATAGAGAAGCATGAGGCAAACTGCAGAAACTATGAGATGAAACTGCTCCTTTCCCTCTGATAAAAGGGAGCTGGTGTTGAACCTTTTACTCAGATTACGGCGGATCTGAATTCATTTCCCCTTGAGCAGCAGCTACAGAGACAGGGCAGCTGGATTAAGTTTCACTTTCTTATGTAAAATGACTTAACTGGGTAGAGAGAATTTAATATATTTGTGAAGCCTCATGTGTTTTCCTGAGACTTGATCTCAAAAATGTCTTATGAATGCCTTGCTGATTGTTTAATGAGTTATTTTTCTCCCCCTCAGACCATTAATAATAAATTGTAAGTAGAAGGAATGTACAGACTGTTTGAAATAATTCCTCTAACATGAGTTCTGCTGCAGAGCTTGCGCTGTTTTGCCTCCTGCTACCTCTGAGCAAGTGTTTTAGATGAGAATTTTGGGGCAGAGGAGTTTCCCCTGGTCTTGTGAGGTAGAAAATCCCTAGGGACCTGAAGGGCAATGAATGAGCTGCATTGGGAAAAGTCAGCTTCACAATACATGTATTTGTAAATATGGATTCAGAGGGAACCAGCTAGCTTTGTGCACATTGCTGTATACCTCCCAGATGGACTTTCACTCTGCAAAGCAGAGCCAGGAGGGACAAAGAAGTTACGTGGACAGGTGGGATAATCTTGTTTCAAGGCTGTGGACAGGCCTAGGATCTTGCTGTCTACCTCACTAGCCATGGGGTTCAAGATAGGTTCAGCACAAGTCTCATTCACCTCACATTGGTTTTGCTGTCTGAAGAGGTCATGTCCAGCCAAGCCAATTACATGGGGAGCCTGGGCAGGACACAGAGTTGGAGAACAATTCCCCCTATTTGTATTAGACTTTTCTTCTAATCTAGGAAGAATTTCCCTTACAGCTGCCCATGTCCTTCAGGAGGGAGCCAAGCTGAGAAGCCCAGACCAGGACTAGAGTCAGGCACCCCACTGCTGGTGCCAACAACACCCACCCATGTAGGAGTGTTATGTGGACGGGCCTCTATTAAAAAGCTCTTAACTATAAGGGGGGGTGAGCTGGGGCGGTGTTAATACCCGTGAGCTATGAGAACTTGAAGTTCTTAACACCTGAAACTGTTTTCAGTATAATCCAGAGATTACGAAAGTCTGTCCTCTAGCACAGCTCACCATACATAGAGGTTTCATAGATCATTTCCCTTGCAGGTTTAAAATAACAGCCCACATTATACCCATAAGCATGTAAGCGGATCAAACTCAGCTACCCCAGTTACTCTGAAGCACTATATTCACAGGGGCGAAAACAACAGCATTAAAATAGAAGGACTGAGGACCAGAAGAGAGTAAATGAAAGATGGCATGAAAGACATGGAGTGCTAGAATGTCAGCTGCATTTATAAACTTCCATTATTAGCCTTCACCTTCATCCTTGCCTTTTCCAGATGAATGTGCTTTCACTCTAAATAGCACTGTGAAGCTGCTGAAAACATCCAGCGGCGCAGTTTCCTGCACGCAGCCAAGCCAGACCATGCCTTGCATTCAAACCAAAGGTAAATGGCTTTCATAATCCCCAGCATGTTGGTACCACAGGTGGAGTTTAAAACCAAGTAAAGACATTGAGGACATCCATTCACTCAGGGGAATGAAGGTGGCAGAGCAGAGCAGCCTTTGAAGTGGTGAGATGGGCAGTGTCCCTCTCAACAGTGTGGGCAGGGTGGAGAGCAGGGAAGGCAGAGGGGGCTGGCATGCTTTGTGCTGTCCCCAGGAACACAGTGCCACTTGTCCAGAGACAATCCCACAAGCTTCTCTGCCAAGTTGCTGCACATCAGACCAACCAGCTCCAGCTGGACAGGTTTCTGTGGGCAAGACAAGAGTTATCTGCAGCTGAAGTCCTGGTGGTGAGGGGTACAAAAGGGTTATTCAAATAAAGCCCAATTCTGCAGCTTTAGAGGGAAATGCCAAATATAGAAAAACCATGGAAAGCTTCCTAATTACTTATACTGAGTGCTGGATCATACATGGATACTACAAAAGCGTTCCTTCCATTAGTAAGATTTGCATTAAACCCACTGTCCCAGGGTCCCCTCTGCCCAAAAGGCAGCCCTGAGGCACACCAAGGCTGCAGGTTGACTTGGAGTCTCAAGCGAAGAACCATGAGATGGGCAGATGAGTACTTTTGGTATTGTTCATTAGAATGACTCACAGCTTAGTTAGATGAAGATTACTCACTGCTCCCTTCAGCTGATCAGAATCACCTCTTTCCAAAACCAGAGCTAGCAATTGCAAGCAATGTAAGTCACCCTGTGCTGAAGCACTGTGGTGTCACAGAAGGGCTGGGAGGGATGCTCTGGCTTCTCTGCTCTGTCTGCTTTCTCTACAGCTCCCACAGCATTGACTGGCTGGTGGCACATTGGTTTCCCAAGCCCACAGGTTGAGGGGTTCCCACTCCCTGCACAGGGCACAGCCAAGTCACTGGTGGGCTGGAGGCTGTGAGGTTCTAAGCCACTGAATAACATTGCCATTTGTGTGAGCCAAGCTGCTGGTCTGCCTTTCTCAAAGGACCCAGAAGTGACTGAGGTCATTCCAGGAGAAAAAAGATCTCAGAAAAGCGTGAAAGAAAGACAAATAATGAAGAGCGAGTCTGGGCAGCTGGAAAGCAGAGGCAAAAGGCAAGGGCTGGAAAAACAGAAATGACACCCAGTCTGAAAAGTGGTGGCTGGCAGACTTCTTTGCCCTTAAAGACATGTAGGTACCTAACTGCTGACCGAGATCAAGGGTAAGGTAGATAGGTGTGTTTGTTCCTTTAAAACCCACGGTGTGGATTTCTCCGAGGCTGGCACCTGATCCTCAGGAATGACACATGAACGGCAGAGCCCCAGAAAGTTCTTCTGTTTCATCCCAGGTGTTACAAAGTGGGATATGACAAACACCTGAGGTACCCCAGTTCCTTCTTCTCTGCTCTGATAATGAATATTTTGATCTCAGCTACTCTCCCCCACCTCCTTATCTACATGAAACCACCATTTTAAAAGCATTGGGTTTGGTGCTGCATTGCTGACTCCTGCACTTGGGCAAAATTGCATCAGAAATCAGAAACCACCTGTGGGTCAGCATTTAATAACCTTGTATTAAACTGTGTGGTCATTATTGCCCTTGTGTTACACTATGCTCTTGGCAGTCACTACAAGCTCTTGTAAAAATACCTACTCACGTCTATACTTTCATCATGCTGCTTTACTAAAATAGCTCCTGTATGGAAAATGCTCTTCCATGATTAGTTCTCTCTCCCCAGCCATATTGCTTGTACAGCTGCTTCTCCTTTGGTTGTCAGACCTTCATGGCACCAAACCACCGACCTCTCCTATGTTTGGCAGGGATCTAGGAAGCATTTCCTTATTTCCCCACAATAGTAACACCATTATTTTTAGTATTTGGGATGTTAGAGAATAGGCAGAGAACAGAAAGGAGATTCTATCAAAAACACATGCTCCAGTTCTTAAAAAATGTCATGTTTCAGGCATTAATTCAGCCTCTGGTTATTAGGGGCAAGGCTAAGATAACCCTGTAACTAACAAACACTACAGCTGCTGGTTGAAAGATCTTTGGCCTTCCTGTAACAAATCACAATAAAACGTCTGGTGGTTGAAGTTGTAGCTTATTTATAAGGATGCCTTAAAGCAAAATCCGTAGGAGAGGGAGAGGAGAGGAGAAAACGTCTGACCAGAAATTGTATTTAATCTATGGAGGAGCAGGTGATGACCTAGGAGATCCATGAATCCCGTTTTTACAGCCATGAAAATAACACCAAACACTGTAGTTCTGCATTCAGGCCACCAAAAGAGAATGCTCGTGAAGCGAGCAGGTGGGGCTGATTTTAATGCAAGGAGGAAATGTCTCTGAAGTTATCCATTTTCCTTTCAAAAAGATTCTTGCAGCAGGCAGGGATCAAGTAATTACTTTGCCCCTGTTCACAAGATAACTCAGAATAGTAACAGACCACACACCCAGGAGATGATTAAAGGAAGTCAGGGGTCAGGAACACAGAAAAGCTTGTGATACAGAAGAGGAGATTTACATGTCCATTAATATTTCATGACTTACCAGACATGTGGCTCAGAACAAGTATCTGCACAATAAAGTGGAATTGTCTGCCATCAGGTTGCATATTTTAAGACATACCTGAGTCATAAAGGTATTATTTATATGCCTTTAACCATGATCAGAATGCAAAACTCTCCGGATCCTTGTACTTGTCACAGGGGAAACTGGAAGAACTGTCTGAGGGCTTAGCAGGATTTAAGTGGGGCCTCTGCCCTGGGCTAGACCTCTGCACAGAGTGAGTTTCAGCCTAAAAGCAAAGCATAAGTAGTATTTTTCTTCCTGCAGGCCCATTTGGTCCTTTACAAACGAAAAGAGCTACTGCACTGTTGGTACATCTCTTCAGACATTATTCCAACCCTTGAAACAAAAGTGCTATTTATACAGAAGTTTATAGGCAGAAGACCTTGTGTTCTCCACCATTATACCCATTATAGACACATCAAAGCTGAAAATTAAATTTTGGGGAAAAAACCTCCCATAAATGACTCCTTTCCTCCTAATAAAAAGAGCAAAAAGGGTCAAGGATTAAGCAGAAGTATTTCATCTCAGGATCTTGGCAATTGCGCTTCATGAGGTTTTATTCTGAGTGAACAGAGTTCACTGTGGCAGCACAAGCAGGTTCTTTCCTCAAACGCCATCAAAGCTGGGAATTTTCCCTGCCTGCACATGCCTGTATGTGGTTGGAATAAGCAAGCGGAGCAAGTGGCTTGCCTGACTCAGAGGCAGAACAAGACTCCCCTGCTGCCGCGAGCCACTGATGCAACATTTTTCCTGCCTTTGCAACACGGCTCCCCCTTTCCCAACCTGTCAGCAATGAGGCTCTTGACTTGAAAGGAACGTTGAGAGCCAGAGAAACATTGCTAAATTGTCCCAAGGAGTTCCTCGGAGGAACAAGGCATGTTGGCATTGCTTGTCAGAGCAGCGGCTACTTTCATTCTCTTAGTGCTCTGTGTGTGAATGAAGAAAAAGGAGAGGGAAAAGGAGGAGCTGTAGAAGAAATAAAAAACAGACAGCACTGGAATTGTACCCAGTGTTTTACTGACAAGATACACAAGTCCTTGCTTGGAGAATTTATAGCTGAAATGAGTCTAACAGCACAGGGCCTCATGGCCCTGTCTGTGTGCATCACAAATTACTCACATGAGCAGCCTGACTGACTCCGTCTGAAGAATTCTTCAACATACACAGTCTGGCTTACAGTGATTAGTGACAGCAAACTGCAAGGGGAAAAGGGATGACAAAGGAGAAATTGCTCTAACGCAACATTATTTACTGCTTCCCTCCCTCCTAAAAAGAGCCAGAAGTTTGACTATTTCATTCATTGGTTTCACTTCTGTTTTAAAACAGGCACTTGCCAGAATGGAAATAATTTATTTCAAGGTTTCCTCACACAGGGAAGTCTGAAGACAAACCAAGAGCAGCTGAGAGTCCTGCTTCATTAATGTAATTTATTATAGCCACTGTGATGTACATGACAACTAAGAAAATGCACTTGTTTACTGTACCAAGATAAAATCTTTGAAGTGTCTGGACTGAAAAGCTAAATCCCCACTTCTCCATCTCCCACTATACCGAGGCTGGCCAAAAGTGTTTGTTTGCCAGCTGACTTGCAGTGGAGTGTGACCAAGGATAAATCAGCTAATACTGGGCTGTTCTGGGGCTGGTGGCATGAGATAATTCTGTTTTATACCTACCTGCTAATGCTGGCTCTTGCTTGAGAAACCCAAAGCTCTGTCTCACAAACAGCATTTATCCCTTTCCTTCAGAAGCAAGTAGAAAGATCATTGCAAAACTGGCATCCCAAATGTAACCATTCACAGCTACAAGCCTGAGGCTGCAAACACTGTTGATCTGGCATCAAAGGTAATTATTTCAAGGCATTTCAGTTTCAAACATCATATGGTAGCCTGAGAGTTAAAACAATCAGAACCTCACATAATTGCAGAGGAGACCTGGTGTTTGTATGCTAACTTTTGCACTAAGGAAGAACCATATTAACAAAACAAAAGGCAATATTCACCTGGATGTGGATTAAAAAAAAGCTGCCTGATTTTTAAGTTGAACTCTCAAATTGAGATGGTGTATGTCACAAGTATCCTCTCCTACATCCAATAACACTCATGCACCTTTGTTTAAGAGTAATGCTGAATGCCACCTCACTGCATCTTTTTCCAGCCCCTTGAATTTACTGTGTATTATAAAAGATCTACATTTGTAAAGGGCATAGTGTGTTAAACCACCACTGTATTGTAATGGTACCATTATTGCTATTGTCAAAGTGTCAAAGTTGCTCAACCTCAGCACACAAAAATCAGAGAGAATATCTGTGTGCTGGACTCTCCAGTAGGCTCTGTGAATGCCAAGTTCTTGGAGTAGGCATTTTCCCAAAAGGCAGCAGAAAACTCAAACAAGGTTGGTATTTCGAAGCCTGACGATACTAACAATCCAAGAGCTAAAAAGTGGTGTGCTAACATACTTTAGTGCTATCACCATGCCTGTCTCCCGTGTTGTACTGGGAAATTCTGATTTCTACCAAGTGGATTCACAATACAATCCCATTTTACCTGCCCTGGATCCCAAGTGTAATCAGGATTCCCTGCTTCTACATTGGCAGAGACAAAGCAGCGCTGTTCCCTGCAGCTGCATCTCTGTCCCTTCCCCTCTCCTTGGACATATCAACTGTGAAAAACTGGGATGCAGCTCAGTCCATCCACAGTGAGCCTGCAGGATGGAGACAGTTATGAACACAAATCGAGTCAAAGCAAGAGACAGCCATCTCTGGTACTACTGGTACCCACCGAGGTAATCTGGTTTGAGACTAGGACTCAGCCAGCCCACAAGATTCTGTAATCTTTTTATATCATGGGTTTGACTAAGAAGTCAAGGTATTTTGTTTCTCTTACATGCTTTAAGTGCATTCCAGATTGTAAGACACTTGGACTTGATACTAGAGAGCACTCAGCATTGTATTATCTGAGCACTCCAGAGTCTTGAATGCCGTCATCCACAGCTGATACTCTTCTGGGGTACTCCTGTTAACCTCATTTCACTGATGGGGAGCTGAGGTACTAAGATTCAGAACAAGAGCAATGAAAGCAGTTGAGTGAAACGGTACTGAGCTTCTTTATGGGTAACTGAGGAATGCAAAAGGCTAAGTTAGGACCATACACATTGTGCACATGAAAATGAGACACAAACCCAAGCAGCTGAGCTGCTGAGCTAACTATAGCGTGATTGAAGAACAGGGATTTATTGACAGTACTTTTCCCCCTGCACTCAAGCCAGGTATGTTGTTTCTGGGTACTGAGGACTTTCTTTTTTGTTGATGTTGTTGCTAAAACCAGACAGAAGATAAGGAGATGGTGTTTTCTCTATGAAATAACATAAAAAGACATTTTTGATGAAAACCTATGTAATCATACTCTGTATTTTGACACCTGAATAATGCCTAATTCCCACTTCAGGTGACTGTTTTCGTGAATTTAGCTACAAGGGTGCTGTCAAAATTGCACAAATCAGCAGCAATAAAAGGAACATCTCAAACCCAGGTGTTCCAAGAGTTACATTTGTGCCCTTCAGCATGGAGACATTCCTCTTCCATCTGCTTGAATGGAGTCATGTATATTTAAAACAGCCTTTCTAAATAATGTCACACTTGCACATCCTGGATTTAGACCTGAAGTCTTGCTTGTAGTCTTTCTATACCAAGAATGAACTGTGCCACCTCCTAATGTGTATGAAACTTAAGACAGTGCAGAAGGGGGCAGGGCAGAACCTTAGAAGAAAAGAACATGAAATTCAAATTAGGCTGAAGAAGCAAAATATTTCCAACAGAGAAATTAACAAGTTTGCTTAAGATAACAGGGAGATATGGCAAACCAGCTCTTCAAGGACAGAGAGCATTTTTCTTCACTTAAAATTCCAGCCTACAGACTCTTATGAACATCTTGTCAGCATAGCATAGGCTTCGTGTCAGCGCCGCTCTTGTTTGGGTTTGTCTTCCTCCTGGCTCATATAAAGTCCAAAGTAATTTTATTCACCTATCCAGGCCAGGATTCAAAGCTCTGACATTACTGTTATTCCTTATCTTCTTTCAGTGCAGATGGGTAAACATTTCCTACTTTCCCTCAGAAACAAAGCTGAAGATCTGCTTCATTCATTGCCTTTCAGGGAAAAAAAAAGAAATCAAAATTTTCTCTTCACTAGGGTGATACGGGAAAAGTCACACAAGAGCATGCAAGTGGTGGCCTTGTGCCCTGCTCTGCAGTGCTAGATCCACCCTCAAGGAATGATTCAGAGACGTGCTTGAGTTGTACACATGTGAGGATCTCCAGATTCCACCCATCTTAAAAATAAGGCATGGATTTTGCCATGCAATTAACATCCGAGAATCTCAGAATTGGTAACAGATGTTTAAACTTTTGGTGATTAGCAGGTAGAATAACAAACTATGCTTCCTGCATCACTATTTTACCATGTATTACCTAAAATCTGAAACCAAGACCTAAAAACCTCCCTTTGAAAAACGTTGTGCTTCATGTAAAAGCATATATGTAGGAGTGCTTTGCAGTATCTTGCCATTTTACTTCCTCCGAACTGTACAAGGTCCCATGAAAACCACCCTGTATGTAAGCCACAGTTGAAGCAATTAACAAGTTAAATATAACACTATTATTACCCTGTGCATTTCTAATGCGTGTAATACAGTGAGACTCCAAAATAGTGATCCTAGTTATCTTTATCATACATTAACATGTTTCCCATAATACTCTTGTTCATTCAACCTGCTTTTTAACTGTAGTAATTTCAATTTAAAAATATCCCTGTATAACACTGCCCTGCAAGGTAGAGATTGATACATTTTTTGTGATATTAAAAAGATCTGGATATAAGAGATGGGTTTCATTTTTGTTATTTAAGACTATGAAAGCAGGCCAGAAGTAACACTGAGACAATTGCTTGCTGAATTACTGACAAGAAGTAATTCAGCAAGACCTGGGGTCTTCCCAGCTTCAGGCAGTGGAAGTACCACCTGTTTCAGAAAGACTATACTTAGGGAACTGAAAATCCACAGAATTCATTCTGAAAGGCTCCCACTAACAAAAGTAACTTCTCTACTTAGCCTCTTGTCTTCATAAGCGATTTACAAGTATTCAAGATTGAGAGAAAGCACCTTCATTTAAGTGATGAGCTGATGAAATGATGCCATGTTGAGAGGCGTGCCATTATTTGGTGTTTTTTTCTTGAACCACACTACTGAGTTTATTCAGTTTCCTACTCAAAGTGGTCAATCTTGTTTGTTGCTGAAGATGAAAACACTTTGAAAATGCAGTGACAGAAATTAAAAAAGGCAAATAATATGCTATGCTATTTTGTAACAAAGACTTTAAAATGCCTAGTTTGGGGAGTTACCGGTTACTTGGGATTGATAAGTTTTAGAAGAGCTCAACAGGAGCTGTTAGTTGTCTATTTTTAACTGTTCGAGAACTCAATAGGGACACTGAGAAAAACAACTGGATAATGTCTCTTTCTACTTATGTTGGTAGACCTGAACATCAAAGACAGTAATTTCAGACACTGAGTTTTGCACCCTTTGGTACGAACGCTTCTCATTATTTTGACACAGATAATGGTTTAAGTTTGTATTTCCTCAAGGGAACTACAGTAACTGTAGTAAAAACATTCAGGAAACATCTCTTGTTAGGCCATCCTCCACTTACACAGAAAGCGCTGGTAGAACAGTAGCAAAGTCTATCTACAGAAACTTTCCAATCATTAGATTCCACTTCTAGCTTTATTTTGTAGACCAATAAATGCAATTCCTAGCATGAACAGGATCATAAACAGGTATTACTGACTTAGTGCAAGAGATAAGGAACTATAATTCTGTTTTCCAGGGATATAGATGGGTTTGCACAGCCAGCCAGCACAGAAAGTGAGGCTGTGCCCACACTTGAAGCCAGGACTGCAGTGCACATGCATGCTTGCATTGCCATCCAAAGTAACAAAAATGTCGAGGGCTGCTTTACCTCCTGGAATGGCATATGCTAAATAGCATCTCTACATTCTGTGAACTACTGAGATTAAAGCTAGCTCAGATATAACTATATGCCACCACTTGGTTTGAGATCCATCATGGAAGCTATTTTGTAATGCAAAGTATGCAAATTTTATTTCCTTCCTGGAGGAGCACAGGAGAGGATGTGCGCCTAAATGCTGGTATTTAGCTTCCTCTCCCCTATTCTACCAGACTCCTGAAGATGCACATTTCATCTTATCCACCGTACACTTACATTTGAAGCAAACCATTGTTCATTAGAACAGTGTAAAGCAGAAAGACTTTGGAGCAAAGAATACCCTGGTAAAGAAATTGTGTTGAACTATCATCACATAAATATTACTGAAATTGTTAAAACACCATAATCTATTTCTTTTCCAGTGTTTCTCACTTGATTCATACTAGATAGGGTGTCAGATTTGTTATCATTTTCTATAGTAACTAGAACCCCCCACCCAACAAGCATGCTAGCTTTACTACAAAGTAGTACTCCTTTTCCTTATTTGCTCTATACAGTTGTAACATTGATTACAGAAATACAGTAACATAAAAATCACTTGGTTGTCTTTCAGAAATTGATAGAGTCGGTGCATCCACAAATCTGTATTCAAAATGTGATTTACATGTTTTCGGTATGTAATGCATACTTGCCTTATTTACAGTTACAGACAACAACAGCATATGCAATAAGAAACTGTTAAGCAAAAAATACCTTGGTAATCAGATGACCATGAAAATTTAAGCCTCTTCAACAATTAACATCCTTTGTAACACTGCTAAAAGCATCAATGAAAATTGAAGTGTGAAAAATGCACATTCTTTATTCTGCTGTTTACATACAGAATAAAATTTAACTTTTCAGAAAATAGAACTATAGCTACAGCTTTGCGAGCTGTCAGTTTGCTTTTGAGGATAAAGTACATGCACTTTTTCCAGTTACTTTATTGCACATAATGTACAGTCATAAATGGTGTTTTATTTACATGTGTTTTGGCAATGTCCATGTTTGTTTTCCCCCTTCAGAATACATTATTTTGCACAAACAAAACCTTAAATGTTTCACACAAACTGCCATAATACAAGTCAAAGCATATATGAATATATGTTGTTTGATGTTGCTGTTTTCTCAGTTAATTCTTCTAACATCTCAGTTAATCTTTGCCTTGGGAATCAGATTCCTCCCAGTTAGTCTGCTGTCAAAGTCGGACATCTGAACTGCTGGCACCACGAAATTAGCACCGCGACCTGCTGCGCCCAACACCCACCTCCTACACAGAACCATACCACCTGCAATTAGTGCGCAGGCACATAGAAGGAAGAGCACTGTACTTTTGTTAACCAGTTTGATTCAACATTGATTACCATATGTTAATGCTACGGTTCATGTGTTATTTCAACACTATTCCATTAATAGTGTTTTAGAAAAACATATCAAATTTATTAAAAACATAATAGAGATTCCAAAAACAATTACGTACTTTCAGAACTAGGAATGTGTTACTCAGATTCCATTCTGTACAACGTGCCGTTTATGACGGCAGCTATTTTTACCGAGACACAAAAAATCAGGTTTCATATACTTTTGTTTCCCCCAAATTAAAGCAATTTCTTAATGAATGGCAACACACTTCCATGTTTCCCTGCATTTTCAGGGCAGAAAGCTTTTTAGTGGTCCCCCTCAAAGAGTACAATCTAGGAATAAGCCATTTGTTACGTATGGATTTGGGATTACTTTTTAAAGGTATGTTCAAATAAAGTATCAATGTTGTCAGTATACATTAAAAACATTCCAAAGATGCTCCTGAAGACTCTTTATAAAATATATTCTGGATTGATAGCACAAAACCCCACCCAATAAACTCTTGGAGAAACCAAATTTGTTGTACTTATGCTACAACAGTTCACTATAGCATTGCTCAGATTTTACTTTGAAAGGCTCTGCGATGTTTTTGTTTATATTCTGACCTACTGAAAAAAATAATAGGTCTACCTTAAGATAAATCCCACTTCATTGAATCAAACAGCAATTCTCCAATTGACTTGAACATATGATCTTTCAAATGTTAGGACAATTTAACCCCAGAATAATAATATAGGGCAACCTGGCTTCAGTGATGTAGTAATACTAAGTAATCCTTAAATTCAGCTCTATAAAAATAACTCGTTTCTTTACTATAAGCAGACAAAGTATAAAATAGTTAAATTTTCAGACAGGCACTTACATAAACCGAGAAATACATCTGGTGGACAACAATAGCTAATATAAAATTTTGACTTTAGAGTTTTCCTTTTTTGCTGTCCTTCAGCTTATCAGCACTTCAAAAGTTACAGCAACCTTCACTACTGCATATAATGAAGAATGAGATGAAAATGCACTGTGGACAAAGTATGACAGTATTTCATATCTAATAAAAATACAAAACAAAAATATTACAGAAACACAGTAGTTCTGGGAACAGAAGTATTCTCCAACATAAAATACTACTCTTTTGTCCCATCTGAATATTTTCACCTGAACTGGAGAGAGCACTTTACCAAGTTTAGATGTGTGCCTCTGATAAAATTCTTCAGGAACATAAATTTTTGACTCTGAAAGGACACTTGTGCCATTATACAACCAAAGGTCCTGATGTTATCTGTACTAAATGTCTAAATTTATCCTCTCCCTGTGGCTTTTAGGATAGCAATGTATTCATGATCTATTAAATTAAGAAAGATTCCTGTACAAGTAAAACTACACGCCATTAGAAAACTAACATCTTCATCAAAGCTAGACTGTTTTTCTCTATAAACATGCATTCTATCTTCATTCCCACTAATACTGTGAGAACTTTTTAAAATTAAAGTTTTATATCACATGGATTTCAAGATATGTAATTTCAAACATAAATTAAAGAAGGCATTTGAATGGATGCAAAGACTCATCTGAATTTTTACTATCTACAGGAGAAGACTAGGCTTTCACAAAAGACTGCTGATATCTGAACAGTCATCTAACTCGAGGATCTCCCTTGACATTAGCTGCAATCACTGTCCAGTTAAGAATACAAATCTGGGAGAAAAACCTGGAGATATGTAAAGGAGCCTCAGGCAGCAGAAGCTTTAGGAGAGAAATGTTTCTGTAAAAATATTTGCATAGATGTACATTCAAAACAGCATCTTCTCCATTTCAATTCCCTGCATTCATGTTGCTACAGTCATCCACAGGGATAAAGATGACATAAAGACAGCCCTGGAATCTGAAACGGCTGCTGCTTGGTAATACAGTGAAAGGTGTATTTTTGTACTTTCTGCAGTCATTAGGAAATGATCTGGTTTGACCTTTGGCTTACAGAAATTGTACTCCCCTGAGCTACGCAATACTGATAGACTATAGCAGAAGTACAAACAAAAGTTCAAAACCATGTGGCAGGACGAAAATAAGGCACTTGTGGCAAGGAAAACCTCCAGATTTCAACGTACGGTAATTCCATCTAGAAGTATTTTGTGCTTAGAAATGTCACACGATGCAACAGTGAACCAGGTGCCAAAACCAACAAATCACAAATTACTACGAGATTAACTGCAACCCCTGAATGGCTCAACAAAGAATCAAACTGGTTTCTGTACACCGTCACGATTTACCAATATACAGGCATCTTTGCTCTTTTGCTGTGAGCCGACAGTAATTATTTTAGAGAGAGAAAAAGAAAGTGTGGAATTAGTAATGCAGATGCTGAAAGGCAAGTGGCAAGACTCTACAAGAAGAATGCCTCAAAAAATGCTACTTTGTTCCCATTTCTACTGGCACCTATTCCCCAAGGTAAAAGGCCAGAATGACCAAAGCCAACTTAACAGTAGTGTGCAGAATGTCAGCTGACAAACAACATAAAAACAAGTCACGCTGTGTTATCTGTGGTCACGTTCTTCAGGGTTAGTCCAGTAACTCAAGACTTTACATTCTTCCGTCTTTATTTGTTTATTTTAATTAAACATGTAATGGTTAATAAACAGACATAGTCCAGAGTTAGTAGGTTGATATTATAACATTTATTAAAATAATGCTATGGGTTAATAGAAACAGCAAAGAAACAAAGAATTTAAATGCAAGCTATGTAAAAACCCAACTAAAACCCAAATATGTCTAATGTATTCATCCAGTAGCTAACTAAAAGCCCAAGAAAGACAACACTCCCAATATAATAAAGTACTGCAAAACAATTGGCAATTTTTCAGTTATCAAAATTGTGGGTTTTGCATTTTGTATCCTTTTTTCTCAATCAGGAAAAAAATTCTTTTGAATGTTATATAACATACATATAAAACAAGATAGAAAAATACATTATAAACTTGTAACAATGGCTGTAAATACATTATCTTACATGTTTCTCATAGGCAATAGGTTGGTTATGGTACATACATTGCATGAAACTACTAAGATAATAAAGAATAGACAAATACATGTCATCTGTACGGTTACATACAAGCGACACTCCCATCTACCCACTCTAAAAAAATTACATAATACTGTCAGAAAGAAGTCTTAAAACTACTTATTTTAATAAAGAAAAAGTAATTAAAGAATGATAATACTGAGAACCAAGGCATTCAGAGATTTCAAAAGTCATGCTTTTTTTTTTTTTTTAAGTTCATCCAAAATTTTGTCAACTAAATTTTCAGAAGTTTGTTCAGAGCAAACATTACTTTCACATGTCACACATCTATTTCATACACTTCCCCTCTGCCCCAGTAAAAGACCTTTGATAAACATCTAAAATGTCCAGGTTTTATCATAGTTGAGATGAAACTGGATCAAATACTGGTATTGTTTTAGCAAATCTCTCTTCAAATGTTTGAGTGTCGCAAGTTTATTTAACCAACCAACCAAAATAAAATCAAAATGGCACAGCATATACTGTAAATAAGATCAACACAACTGTATGTGTAACAGGAAGACAAAGCCAGTGGCACAATAAACAGAAAGCTAGCTGAATAGGAAGGATGAATGTCTATTGCATAGTAAATAAACTGATAATTGTTTCCAGGTGAGACAAGATGTACGATGAGGTCACCATGCAGGTGCTTAAAAATGTAAGCCCTCTTAGCTTACTATTGACCTTTCATTTGGAAGCTGTGAAGATTTGCAGGAGGAGAATAAGTTGACAAGAGGGGAATAAAGTTATCACCTGATATTTGCCAAGCTTAGTACTGAGCCCCACACAAAGTAATACTTAATGTTGTCAGAATTAATACTGTGTGTTCAACAGCTTCAGCTTTTGCAATTGCCCAGCTGTATGAATCTCGTGGAAATAAGGGTTAAAAACAAAGTACAGCTGGACTTCAAACAACTAACTGATGTCTTTCTCCTGCTTATCTTGTGAGGAAAAGCCAGTGGGCAAATCTAGTAATAATCAAGAAAGAGCTGAAATAAATAACTTGCATGCTGTTCGTCACTGCAGGAGCTGCTTGTGAAAATCAGGGACATACTCAGACTATCACTGAAAACCAGCTAAGCACTTTTAATTTCATTACCCACAGAACATCAGTTTTCTGGGTGATGCCAAAGCCTACTATATTTGATGTATATTTATTCCAACCAAAAGCAAAAATACTCATCTCCACCCCCGAACAAAAATTACATACTTCCAGCTCTAAAAACTTTTGTCAGCTAATAGTCTCATTTAGCATGAGACAGTGTATCACAGAACCCTTTGGTTTACATTGCACAAGTATGGCATTTGCTATGATTTAAAAAGTAGAGTGGTTGAAATACCAATGGGCTGGTTTGGCAAAACCTTAACAAATATTTTATGCAATGAGATTTTGGCAAAGTCACGTCACACTAGTTATGGCAAAAATCAGGTAATTAATATGGTCAACTCATCATTTGTCTTCCCTCACAGCTTCTTTCACATACTGGGCGACTGAGTGGCATGCAGTAACTTGTCTGAGGGAGAAGCTGATTATACAAGACATTTGACTAAATGACCATGAAGAAAATAAGGCACTTCCTTTTCTTTAGACTTATTCCAATACTTAAAAAATAAAAAAGGAAAGACTAAAAGGCTCTTTTGGTCTTTTGTTTCTTGACAACCACCAGAAAAAATCATTTAATGAAATAAAGGGTTTCTTTGTTCTTTTTTTCTTTTTTTATAACACTTGAAAGTATAAAATGCTACATTTCAAAAAATATATTTTTTTTCTGCACCAGCACCCTTGTATAGTAAAAGTATCTACTTTTTTGTTCATTTTGTTTCAATGCACTACACTTTATCTACAATTTCATTACATGTATACAGCAAATAGGCAAGCATGGCTTTTACATCCTTAATGAAATTTTTTCTATACAGGGAGGTTTTAAAAAAAATATTTGAACAGTTTGCCCAGTAATGTGACACATAATGCATGTACCTTGTTCTCATGTAATCTTCCGAGGAGATTAAAATATGGTTAAAGTAATTTAACGCAGATTTTGCTTTAATAGTGTTGCTGTTTCGTTCTCTGCATTAACTTAGCTCTAAAAAGTCATCGTCATCTGCATTTCATGGCACACTTTCCTTTAAAATGTCCAATTTGGCAGGCAATAGAAAAAAAGGCTGCAACATCTGCCCTTTGAGGGCACTGGTAGTGACTAAACAGCATATCAAATTTTGAATACTTTTTGGAATCCCTTCCCCAATGACATCCCTGACCAAAGGTTCATGCATGATGCATCATCACACAGTACATTCAGAGAGAGCTTTGACTTCCTTATTTTAGTTTTTCTTTTTTTTTTCCTTTTTTTTAAATTTTTTTTTCTGAGAAGAAAAATATTCCTAGAAGTCTCTCACAGTAACTGCCTCTGTCATCGGGTAGTTAAGGGACATCTGTCTCCATCTCGTGCGAGGCCTCCTTACCGTTCGCTTGGGGCAGGACACTAGAGGATGATCAGTGCGGAGGGATGAGTTGGACCTTATTGCTTTACTACTATTCAGTGCAGGTTCTAGAACCACTTTCACCCAAACAGGAGAACAACAAAAAGCGGAGTTGGAGGACAACAATTTCTTTGTCTGTTTTGTTAGATGGTAAGACGAACGGACAAGTGCCCCAGCTCGCTGCACTGAAGACAGGCAAGCAAAGGCGTTTACCAGTTAACTGATCAGCAGGCAGGCATGGTCAGGTCATCATTGGGTGAAGAGTTCAGAGGTCAGAAGGTCATAGGTTAGTTGCCGGTGGCGGCTGGGTGGTTAGAAACAAAAAAAAAACAAAACAAAAAAGAAAGAAAAGATAGAGAAGAGATTAGTTCCAGCTAGTGACGGCTTAATGACAACATGAAAACTAATCACAACTAATAAAAACCAAGCATGTTTAATTCTGACATACTGATTGACACCATCTACAGAATGCAATAAAATCATGACAGCCCTCCATCATGATTTGGACACGTGAAGGAGAAGCCCGCTCCCACAAAACCGGTTAACAGGAGAAATAGAGATAAAATACGACTATCGACTAATGGTTAGTAGCAGTCGATGAAGGAAATTGGAAAACAAAAAACAATGAACAGTTTTGGAACTAGGTAGAAGATTTCTGGAACAACAGTCAGCGCACAGCATCAGTATCTGACTGCTATTAAGCATTAGTATCTCCCCAGGTGCAAGCATTAAAGCAACTATTAATGATGGATGTGATTATTAATAACTGGTTGTTAAAAGAATGGAGTCATCTACGGAATTCTGGACTTCGAGAAACAATTTGGATCAACAAACTATGGGCCAAACAAAGGGTTTTTGTTCAATAAATTTTTTATTGCCTTTCATTTATTCTATTTACAAACAACATGGAATTTCTTGGCCTCATGATACAAAGCAATACTAAACTGTAGTCTAGCAACGTAGGCATCATCGTGGGAACCAGGAAAACGCTCAGCCTTCTACTTTAGCCAGCATTTTCCCGTTCAAAGTACTATTTTACACATATAGGACACTTATAAAATGCACTTGCATGTAAACACTGTAAAAGTCCTGCCATTTTAAAGTCTATACTTAAAAGCTCTAAGTACATCAAAAAATAGAGAAAATATCTAATTGGTACTAATAAGGCATTTTAAAACTACAAACAGCTCTCTTTTATTCATTTTCAAAGCTAATACTCTGCAAATACAATAGAATCTGACATTTCATATACATTCCTGCTTTATATTTTTATATTTTAAAAGAAGCCACCTGTAAATACTATTTTCTCTTGAAAAAAAAAAAAAAGAACAACCAAAAAACAAAAACAAAACCAACAAAACCCAAAACAAAAACCAAAACCACAAACAAATTACAGTAAAACATAAAAAAGTTCTCAAGTGGAAAGTTATCATTCCAAATGTTCTGGAGCTGTTCCTTCTTTAATCATTCTCTCACATTCTCCTTCACCAAACTTGGTCCACTTAACAGTAGTATGATTTTTTTTTTTTATTTTTTTTAAGACTCATTCAACAGCTTAATTATAGCTAAAATAAATTCTGAGGTTGATAAAAGTTTTTGTACTGTTGCCATTTTGACTAAGGCAGAGGAGATGAAAGTGAGAAAGGTATTCAGTGCAAAGTCAGACTTGTGCCATTACATAAAATGAAGTCCAGTAGGTGCAGTATTCACAGATAGCATTGATTTAGCAATCCTTCTTGTGGGCTAATTTACTTTCACGTAATAAAAATGGCCTATCATTTAGGATACAGTTCATAACACTACAAAAAAATTACTACTGTAACGTAAATGAGACCACATGCTCCCTGATTTTTTTCAGAATCATGCTAAGTGGGATTACTTTAAATTAAAACAGCTCTTTCAAAAATAAGCAAAAATAAAAATAAATATCTTATGTGGCACAATCTCACCACTTTACAGGCATACTAGAAACAGAGTCTTAAAGCATTTTGATACTGATTACAATTGTGATTAAATGGTATTAAGATTTATATATAAATTATGTGAAACTTGGTTTGGATAAAACACTCAAGAAAATTCTCAGCATTAATATTTCTTGTGGAGTTTATAATCAAAGCGAGCTACCTTTAAAAAATACCAGTACACCTGTGATACATCCTCTGCCAAGTCTCTGGCCTTCTACAGTACACACAGGTTTGTCAACTGTGCAACAGCATTTACAGTTTATTACAATTAAGTCAGTCAGTCTCTCTGTTATATGCATCAAATTCAATTTTGTATTATTTATAAACTGGGGAGTTAAAATGAGCTATATTTTTCAACCCTTCACCAATTCTAAATGCTTAGTTGTAAAACATTTACACATTTGGGGATTCTTGCTTTAAATGCAGTGCTTATCTATTAAAAAAAATCCAACCCTATGCAAAGAATAAAACCTACTTAAAAAGTGAATGCAGTAGTACTACAAAGTCATCTGAAAGTGGATTTAGAATTTAAAACCCCCAAAACGAAAACAACTTTAGACCCAATGAATACGAATATAGATTTAGTGATATTTAACTATATTAAAAAAAAAAAAAAAAAGTTCTGTATTGAAGAAAGAAAGAAAAAAAGAATTATTTCGGTTTGCTGACATTGTTTATCATGGCTACAGCTACAGAAGTATATTGGTGACAGCACTACCAAAGAGGTGAATATGGTAAGTACTGATAGTATTTTAAATCTACAACATAATTTCAGCACATTAAAAGAAACTCTTTCATTGCTTTACAAAGTTCTCTTCAAAATCATCGTGAAACTTAAATCTGTGCAGTGATATTTACAATGTCAAATTCAAAATATAATGAAGTACAGATGCAAAATTAATTTTGCGTAAATTTCTTAATACACACTGGGATTATTTAGACAAGACTTCAAAATGACATTCTCCTGAAATATCAGCATGGTTTTCATGCTAAAAGAGAGGTATGCATGACTTACTCAACAGGAGATAAGCCAGGTGTATTTTTCTACTTAAGACAGTGAGCTTGCAATATTGAGAGATAAACACTGTATCATCAGAAATTGGCTGTATTTTAAAAGGTGAACTGATATCAATAATTGTTTTCAATTACTTGTAAGTGACCCAGATGAAACATCTAGGCGCTTCACAAAATATTCAAAATCTATGTTGAGTAAACACTATAACGATGAACTTAAACTACAAATTGGTATCCCCCCACCTCTCTCCGTGCTTTATCTGTATACTTACTAGTTGTCTCAGGCAAATATCTAATTATACAAAAAGGTAGTTTCACTTGTCACCTGAAACTACCATTGTAGACCATAAAAGACCATAAGCAAAAACTGTTTTTTGCAACATCTGGTCAAGCTTTCAAAGACAACCAAATCCCTACTATCCATTACTCTTGACAGAGATAGGTTTTAGCCTTATTTTCTATTTAATTCCCCCTCCCCCTTTTTTCTTTTGGTAAACATGGGCTATGATTATACCCTGTTGCCCACTGAAGAGCTCTCAAGAAATGAGAAAAAGCCAGTGGGCTGTAAATAGTGTGCAGCAATATAAAAGAAGAAGCAGTCTTCCAGAAAACTTAAGTAGTGTCTTGTTCTCAGCTTTATACTTTCTGTAAAACCTACGATCATATGCACAAATATAGCAACTATCCATTAGGGCCCTTCTTACTGTATTGCCTGAAATCTGTATTGTTTCTTGTAGTTAATTTATGGAAGGTTGTGAGAAGTGTAGTCAATGTTAGGAGATGTCAGATCTGTCACCTGGATTTGGCTTTTGCATATTACAATATCATGGAAGCCTGCACAACACTGATTTTGATGAGAGCAGAATAATAATACTTGGCACGTAACGCTTTGTGTCCTCAAAGCCCTGTACAAAACAAGAACCCCCACAACACCCCTGTGAGGTAGGGAAGTATTATTATCCTTGTTTCACAGATGGGAAAACATACACAGAGAGATTAAATGACTTGCTGAAACCCACAGTGAGTCAGCAGCAGGGATGGGATAAGAATTCATCTCACACGCTGCTTCCTAACCAATGTCAATAAACCGAAAATATCACCTTTCTCAATAAGCTTAAATACTTCATTCAAGGGTCCAAAGGCATTACACTTGAGGAACAGGAGAAAAATGAAGATTTACTTTCCATTCAAGGGTTAAAGAGAGATGCTCAAATATTATATGTCATCTCACCAACAGGACTTCAAAAGTTGCTTCTCCTTCAGGTTACACATTTTAGCAGCAAAAGGCAAATACCAAGAAACAGATTTTGGCAAAAAAACCAAAACACGCTCCCTTCCCCCACCCTCAGTAATTCAAACTCAAACAACTTTTGAAGTATTATCTTCACAGCCCTTGCCTTTCTGAATTCAGTCAGGTATCTGAGAACATGCATCCTCCTCATAATATACAGTACAGTGGCTCAAAAGTTTATTGGAAAAAAAGGAATCTAAATCTTCAGATTTCTCCAGACACAGACAGGAGGCATTTATTCCTTTACTTCTTTCTCATTAAGCAACCATCCATTCATTTTATTTTGCAACACCAATCTGATATTTCCACACCAATTAAAAGAGCAAATTGGGGGAAAAAGGGAGAAACACGGCCAAATTAATTACTGTAGTACTGAACTCATAGTGTTTCCTGATACAGATGGATCTTTAAATAGTTTTTAAAAGGGAATCAGTTATATAATTTATATTAAATGTATCACAAAGCTTATCTATTTAATTGAGCTGGGAAAGCCAAATTTACAAAATGTTTTTAAAACCACAAGCATTCCCAAAGCTTTAGAATATGAACTGTTCATATTTTGGGGAAAAATAATGAATGGGTGAAACCCAGGTATTTGGTTAACCAGCTGTGGTGTTGCAAATCTCATGTACACTCAAAGCACTTCTTACAAACAAGAACTGCAGAACTAAACTAACCTCGGTCTGCGGTCACAATCCTTTGGTAAGGATGGACACGCATATCGTGCCTTCGAACTTTAGTAGCCACCGCACCTAGTTAAATTGCAATTACCAAGACAAAGTTAGAAAACATTCAAAGAAAACATTAACAGCAGGTTTATCAAAATGGATTTAAATGATCATTAACTACGAAAGTTCATTTTAAGAAAAGCAACAAGTTAAGGCACAGTAGTTTCAAATCTTAATCTTAAAAAAGAAGTTTATCTGTGCAGATTAATATTGCATTTATTTTAAACATCCTGGCCTTAACCTGTTTAATCCATTCATTTACAATCCCAAAATTACAGTATTTCATGAAATCTATTAGACCCAAGCACATTTAAGCTTTACTAGTCACATATTCACTGAAGTGCCTTTCTTGCAGCAAGACTATTTTAAATAATGCCATCTTTTAATACTGACAATTATTTGCTAACCTTAAGATCACTTCCAGTTCTACCACAAAAAAGTTTTAAAGCAATTCTTCAAGCCTACAGATTGTGATTTTAAACTTTAAGTCAGTAAGTATGAACTGCAATGAATTAGGTGATTAGTAAAGCAAACACTATATAGAACACTTAGCAGTCAGTATACTACTATACACTCATAAATTACAGCTACTCTGTAATAATAGGAGCTAATCCAAATTAATAGCACTATTTTATTTTAAATCTATGTGCAAAAAAGTGCAAGTAAGTCACTGACTGCTAGGCCAAGCTTTTTTCAAGGCTGCTGAAAACTAAGCATTTGTTAAAATTCAGATCTGATGAAGGATCGGTTAAGACCGTTCTTGAATTCTTAGCCTTTCGTTGGGAAAGCCATACCTGAAGATAAAAGGAAGGGAATTGAAAGTTAGTCACCAACTAAAATTTGATCCCAACACCAATATCCCCAGAATACTAATAGGGATGCATTTCTCTGCCATTTTAGAAATAATTTTGTTAAGACATCTTGAAGGTCCACCACAGAAATGGACAAAATATAGTATACTAGTAATGAGAATGAGCATATTATAAAATAAAACTCAATCAAAACTAATTCAATTCAGTTAACTCTATACAATTGCTCAGATAATAGAGCACATGTATGAAGAGCTACTGATTTAGTGCTACTTAAGCAGGAGTGTGGCCTTCCCCCCACTCTCTCCCTGCCTTTTCCTATTTTAAGTAAGATTATTTGGCGAGATCTGTTTTGGCTAATACGCCTGTGCTCTCACAACTAAGTCCAAAAAGAATGCAATGGTTTCAGATGCCACTTTCAGAGTAATCTCCCCCACTCTTTATAGAAAATTTTGTGAGAAATCAAAAAGTTCCCTGCGTCATATTCAATTATTATTACGGAATAATGTATTTCTTTACTTGCTATTAACTGAATTCAGGAGAGGACTTCGCCACTAACCAGCAACTGACAGCTACTGCTATGATCCCTGTAACTGTGACCTTATCCCAGGACATATTCTCAAGTGGACTTGCAGATTGTGGGTAGAGGAGCTCGGGAAGATATTTACATGTTTGTAAAAAATAAATAAATGATATTATCATATGCTTATTTAATTTTGGCTATAAGGTAGCTGACAACTATAAGCTGATTAAAGACAGACCTACTGCATACATTTGTCCTACTATATTTATATTTTGTCCTATTAATATTTTAAAATAATTTTTATTATCAATTCACTAATCCTGAAAGGCAGAAGTTTGAAATACATTTCCTTTTTTACTGTACAAAATATAACGTGGGAGCATGCACACATACAAGTAACTTAACAAGTATTTGTCATGTAAGTGAATAATTATTTTTTCAATACTTTCAACAAAATACTGACTTTGAACATTACTGTCTAGTGTTCATTAGAGATGTTTAGAATTTGTTGAAGTCAATAACTGCCACTGAACAAACTAAGATCAAAGTCCTATAAAATCAACATTATGCAGCACCAAGGTCATACACAATTCAGAACAAATGGAAGAGAAAGATTATTTAGATTGTGTAGAGAGTAGGGAAGAAAGAAACTGTTGGAACTCCTTGTTTCATATTGACCAGTTAACTGCACTGCGATGGCTGCTTTATCATTCCTGCCTTCACACAGCAAGTGAAACACCTGAAATATTAGGAATGATGGACATTTCAACCCAATGAATATAAAAAAAGCCATCAATAAAATTGCTAATTGCATCATCCTTTAGTTTGCTTTATATTAATTCACTGAAATTATTTTCTGGTTAAAAACTGAAAAAGGACCCCTCCAGCTTTACTACTGAAAAGGAATAGCAAACTAGGAAGTTTTATCATCCAAAGACTACTGGACATTAATTTATGTTAAAGTGAGCACAAACAAATCTGACTATTTACAGGAGCCCAAATGACATATAACAGATGTCAACTTCTGCTTAGGTTTGGGTTTTTTTCCTTGCCTATCTATCCACCATCCAGTATCACACAAGCATTTTCTTTTCAGTAGTCTTATTAACATACTAAACACACAAACATTTTAAATACGTTTTGCATTAAGAGTTACACCATGTGAACAGTTTTCTCATGTAGTTTTGATATACCTGGGATAAGATAGTTGCTTCAATTTTTTTCTTTGAGCCCCACAACCTCTACCTTAAAATATCATAAAAGCATAAGCAATTTATTCTCCAGTCATCTGTATACAAAGGTCTTACCTAATACACCACTAGGTTCAATGGGATACTCAAGGATTGATGTAGCTGGTGCCAGCGTGTAGGGGTATTCATATGGTGTGTAAATTAAACCAGCTTCAGGTCCGGGTGGAACTATTGCAGCGGTGGGATGAGGAGTTCCGTTTGGCATGACAGCGGTTTGTATTTGTCTGATCAAAGGCATTATGGTAGGGCCAGCTGGCGTAGGAGTACGCAGGGCAGCTGGTGGGAGAACAGGCGCAGGCCCAGTAATAATCCTTGGAGCCTGGGCTGTTGCTGCAAGAGAAAAGGCAAGGGCTGCTACAGTAAGCAAAGAAATTCAGAGGAAAGTATGGAGATAGCAGTACAAAACGTGGAAAGAATGGGAAAAAAGGGGAAAAGTAGGAAAGAAGAAAAATAAAAGGAAATCATTAGTACATGCGCTGATCACACAGTGCCAAAGCACACCATTCAAATGCAAACAGCTTTCCATTTTCCAGTGTGATTAAGTATGAACATGCAAAATAAAAAAGCCATTGTAAAACAGTGAGGTAGATTTCTCAAACAGGTTACACAGCACAAAAGCTCCATTTAGACCACACTTCTTCATTTATGCTATCAAGACTGCATGAGACTGAGATGCATGCATGAGATATGAAGAAAACACTGTCATAATCAGAGTACAAAATTTAGTGCCACTATAGAGTCCACAGATATTCAGTTATGCAGAGCTGCCCTATGAATCTACAGTTCTTACATATCTTAAAAGTGTATTTAAACATATACGCAGTTCCAGTTTCCAGGATAATGAAGTTAAAGATGACCTAGAAACACAATGCATCTCCTCTCCTACTCTAGCATGAAAAAACAAACTCAAAAATGATTGATTTCCATATCAAATTCCCCAAAATAAAATACTCGCTTTGCATTAGAAGAAAACAGGTGTTGGGTTCGTTGCTTTTGGTTTTGTTTTCTAAACTGTGCTAGCACATTTCATTACATGTTATTTGAAGCCTGTTGGTATACAAGATTAACTTCTTAAACACTAACACGTCAGCTGCTAACAGCCAGTCTTAGAGGGTTATAATTTATAGATTTCTGTGCACTACTGTCAATCTACATTGATTCCATTAACTTATAGGTGGTCTGAAAAGAGAAATGTGGTGGTAGTTTTTCAGATTTGAGACTGTTTTGTTTAAAAAATTAAAATATTTAAAAAATCACAGGTGCTCAGACTCAATTCATAATTAAACAAAACAAACACACCCTCCATCATTTTCACTTTCTTAAATTGAAATAAACCATTATTGCTTCTAGACCCTCAAGTTTTCAGTAAAATCAAAACACAGTGAAACTGTATTATCAGAAAAAGTGAATATGAGTGTGGAAATCTCTAGTTAAAAAAAAAAAATCTCAATCTTCCCACTTACATTGATACAAATAGACCAGTGGGAATACATCAAATAAATTGTTCCAATTAATACAAAGATTTCTATGCAATAGTTTTCATCAATTTCAACTAATCCAAAACCATTTTACTCACAAATTTGCAATAATTTAGAGACTAAACTACAGTTAAAACTCATCTAGCTTTAAATATTGCAGTGTTCACTAGGGCTAAAAGATCTACCATTACTCACTAGGGCTGAAAGATTTACCATTACCATTGTAGTGGTAAAAGCCCTTGCTTATGTCTCTTTTCAAATCTGAATAATTACACTGGTGTAAGCAGTCTCAAATTGACTTAACTGCATTCCAACCTTTAAACATATTCAACATTGAAATGGTGATTGTGTGGAGAAACAAATTTGCAAATATCAGTAGGCCCTTAGTGAAAAGACTGATTTAACTGTGCTTGTATTTGACATCTGTATCACAGCTACAGCAAAATTTACTTTGGAACAGTATCAGCAGCTACATTTTCAGGAGGAGAAATTACATTTTCAACTAGAGAAAATAGTTTGTATCACACATAATAGGTATACACACTCTCATTAGTAGGTGTATTTAATTAATTTTCAAGTGTAAACCTGTGCATACATGCATTTGTAAAAGCATTTTCACACAAATGTAATGGAAGAAATTGTAAAAATGGCTCATTACATCACTGATCCCTGTGAACTCAGCTGTGAAATCAGTTGATGAATTGTTGGAAAAACATAACGTTGGGGGGACACATGCAAGCAAGATGAAAGGAAGGAGTATAATACAGAAAAATGTATCCACAGTACCCTGGACATTTGTAACATTTTCAAATTACATCTCTAAAGATAAAATTGAAAAGGGTCTATTGTCCTTTATAAGCATTTAATTAAAAAAAAAAGACTGTAAAATAGAAAAATCTGTCTTAATGGTTGAATTTTTAATCTATGAATTTTGTTAATATTTCAACCGAGACATACTGTTGAAAGAAAGGGGAGATGATGGACTAAACAAAAACCCCCAAACTGATAGAACTTATCTCCAGAAGATCTTTTGCAACAGCTGCCTACTGTTTTGTTGGGTTTTCACTGCTTTCTACTCTCAAACACAGCTGCTACTGCACATTTGCCAAAAAGTAGCTTTAGGAATGAAAACCAAATCAAATATTACTATGGCATTGACCCTTGAAGTTTATGACATGCTTACGTGATTTGATGTTGGCATCTCTGTAGGTGCCATTCAGAATTGCAAGCTCCATCAGCTGCATCTTTTTAAGGCTGTCTTCTCCTTCTGCCTGCATGTGAAGAGACAGGAAGAAAGTAAGGCTTATTAATTCACTAGTGCACAAGATCTAAGGGACCTAGAATAAAATGCCTTCAAGTTTTAACCAAGCAGAATACCTGCTTACCATTAGGCACAAACCCGGTAAGCTTTGTCAGCTTTTCCTTAAAATTAAGTGCAAATTGCCTGTTGTCTATCATTAAGTGGTGTTGACAAATACCTTAAAAGTCTTGAAAAAGGCTCACACCATAAATTATAAAACCAGAGTTAACTGTAAGCTGTGCTTGATAGAAATTGTTTCTCAAGGTTCCAAATTTTTTTCTCAAGTTTCAGTAATTGTTTTTTATGTACTCCTGAAGGGATCTTTTAAAAACTTTTGTTACTGGGCTGGAGGAAGAATAGACACCGTAAATTTTAAGCAACTTCAGTTTATTGTAACTTGCTCCACTGTAGTTGATACCAACTACTTAAAATAACAAACTTTGAGTAGCTTTCCAAACAGAACATCAACAACTACTCGAAGGCAGAATTCATAATTATGGCACATGTAGACGCATTCTGGTTAGGATATAATTACTATTTGCACAGTATACATTATTCTTGGTCTTTCATCAATATACATTACTTCCCTGGAGTTACCTACTCCATTGCTATATAGTAAAAAAGCTTGCTTTTTCAGTTACTAAGCAAAAATATTTCTGATTAGTACAATTCTACTTTCAAGACCAGGCATTTTCTGATCTGCCTTTCCAGAAATACCATCTTTTGTTTATTCTATATCCCATGAAGCAGAAAACAAGATCATGATACAAGAAACCCAAGAGAGATGGTCAGCATCTAATATTAAGTTACTACCTTGCTTTTTATATTGAATGCCACTGCTGAAATTCTCAGTCAGATGGAAAAGAGAGCAGCTTCAGTGCCAGCTACATTGCATTCTTCCTTTGCTAAACAGGATTTCTTATATTTTTGCTTATCTTGTCTATTCACACAATGTTTTTCAGATATCTGGAACAGCATTTTCCAAGTTAATGGCAACCCAGATAATAAAATACTGTGCCATCCACTCTGAAAATCGTGAAGTCTGGTTACAGAGAATTATACACCTATATTAAACCACAACTCTTACAGATGGTTTGAACTAGGACTTCCAAGAGCACAAGTGATTACCAAACAATGACAGAATTGAAAGCCAGAAAGAAGAGCAATCACCACCAATAAGCAAAAAACTCCCCACACCTATTAAATAACTTTGTGGCCATTACAGCAATGCACTAGTGAAACTGTCTCTAAGTAACAGGATTATTTACATGGGGTCTTCCAAATGTGGAGGGAAGTGTTTTTTTCAGGCTAATTTGTAGGATAATGCTATACAGATTTTATTCCAAAATTACAGAGAAGCAATTTACTAAATTACAAGACAAAAAAAAGTTTTAAAATTTTATCTAAGCAAATACAGTACTTAGTATAAGATATGCTCAAGGACCACCACTTCATGAAATGGAAATTTAACATCTCATTTTTATCAACAACTTCAAATAAACATGATGAGATGGATCAAGACTAAATTACTTTCAGATGGTAGAAATGAAGACTCTAATACTGAAGACTTGCATAAACACAAAGACTACACACAGTAACAATTAATGCTGTTATTAAACATTCGGAACATACTGAAAGTTAGATATTTTCTTTAAATACTGTGTGACAATTCAACTTAACACCAACACTGAAAAATTTAAAACACATTCAAATACCATTCTAACAAAAAAAAAATTGTACAGTTAAGTACTGTACTGTCCAGAAAGCTCAAGACTCCATAGTCATTAAAATGAGACCCTCTGGAACACAAAATGCACTGATTACAGCATGCTTAATATGACATACTCAGAACAGGCTTATAATTTACACACAAAAGAAATTTTTTGGGTTTTTTTGTTTCTTTTTGTTTGTTTGTTAAGAAACTATTATACCATTGCATCTTTGCAGGTAAATTATATAGACAATCATGATGCAATAAAACCAGTTCCAAGTCTATCTCCCTATCCAGAGGTCACAAATTCTTGTATTTTGGATATATCTCATCTAATTTATTTTAGCTGTAAAGAGTTTCTAACACTTTGTTTCTTCTTTTCCTTCTTTTCCCCTCTCCCCAGAATGGCTATATTTTGTTATTGGCTTTTTGCTTGGGTTCCTTTATTTATTTATTTAATTGAAAGCATGTAATGAAAAAACTCCTCACAATGTCAGCTGCATCTCCCATACAGTTCCATTAAAGTTACTAAAATTACTCACTTCCTCCAAGTAAGAGTTCTGGTGATTGATCTGACACCATTACTGAATCTCAGTAAATGCTGAGTCTTACATTCCACTTGCTAGGATAATTTTAGTAACGTTAATCCCAGATTTTGCACCACAGTGACTATTTCCCAAATATAACTATTTACAGGATAATAATTTTAAGATAGAAAACATTTTTTCCGTTCTGACATCCCCAAAAGAAGGAGTTATAACAACTTAAAGGCAATAAAAGGCGAAGCAATCATTCTTACTTTGGATCTTCAACATTTTCCTATAGGTCACTACACTGCCTATGAGAAAAGATGTTGCAATTATCTAGGTTGCAGTTATCTAGGTTTTACAAAGTATATTTACAAAAATAATAATGGACTTCAGCATACAAAGCAGACCACCTTGTACTGCTCAGCAGTTGGCAAAAATTTGTTCTTTTAAACAGACTTCAAAACACAGTTTTAAACTTTTCCTTAAAGACTGTATCAGTGATAATTCACAGACATAAGATGTGGACTTGCATTACTAGACATCAGAACTCTATTTCAATTTCAGATAATCTGTTTTTCAAAGCCTTTATTAGATAGAGAAAAAAAAAGCAAACCTGCAAAGAAAACAAAACCAAACAAGAAGCCACCAACCCAAACCCCCAAAACAGTAACAAAAAAATCTCAAATAAAACCCCAAAACCACTTACACCCCATCTTTAATACTGACCACAAGGACATCATTCCGACTCCTCCCAGAAGATGGCACTGTTTATTACACAATACTGTCTCAAGACATGGGTGCTTGGCACTACTTGCAACCACCCTATTAGTACTTCTCAAACCCCTGCTATATCCTCACCCCCTAACAGACGCTTGAAACCCTTCTTCAAGGTGTAATTCACAGAAGTGGTCAAGACCCTTTCAGACATGCTGTCATGTCCTTCATCCTCTGGTATCAAGCTCTCTGCTTGAACCTTATTCACCGATAGCCAAACCCCTCAAATTTCCATGAGCTCAGATAGAGCAATGGGTGCCTGTTTTTGCCTGCCCTACCCTCTTGGTTGCTGATTCAAATGGGGCTCACCGATGCAATCTACCTTAGCTCCAGGCATTTCTTCAGGCACTCTGTTAAAGCAAAGAGAGGTTGCATCAGAGGTACAAAGGCAATCTCTAAAGGGAGAGTATATTACCTGTACAATAACTACAACAAAGCTCAGTCATTTGTACCAAAAAGAAGCCACTTTGAGCAAACATCAATAAGGTTATTTAAAGCCAGATTTGCATTACTAAGTTGAAGCTCAAGTGATTGACTCAAACCTCTCATCCTCTTAAATCTCCAGTGCTTTCCTTGTATTTCTCATGTACAATGTAACACGCAGCTTAAGAAAAAACCCTTAAATGGTATCTTGAAACATAATTCTTTAAATGTAAGCACTTGCAACTGCTCACTGAATACAAATACTGAAAAGACACAAGCAGTAAATCCTAACAAAGCCAACAGTGTACAGACAACAGTGGTGACCGATTTCAGAACACAGGGCTGTATTCACAGTAGCTCAGCCCTGCCTGGGCTAGCAATAAAAAGACCTGAAGGACACCAAATGCCAGTGACCACTGTCATTGCAGTAAGTTGCTTTCTAATCTTTATCAGAGTAGGATTAATAGTCACGAGCTTCAAAATGCTAGTAGCAACTACAAGTGGCCCTTACACAAAGTCTCTGGGGAAACACTTCCCAAAAATAAAACCATTTAAAATGAAATACACAACGCTGACAATACCGATGCCCAGATAAAACCACAATTCCATCTCCCACACTGGGCTTCAAACAAAAATAGAAAAGGACTGCAGTTACGTAATAAGCTGCTGTTAGTAAATGTTTGTTTCACGTCACGAAATAGGGAGCTCATATAAAGCACTCCATTTCATTTTTTAATGACTTCTTTTTATTAACAATGTCCAAGCAATACTTCAACCTCAGATACCCCAAGCTCCTCAGAGAATTCTTCTGTTTAATGCTTCTGAAATTATTATTAAGCACTTAAATGCCTCAGATTCTCATACAGTCCTCCCTTAAGAGTATCATACAATTTAACTTCTTATTTATATATAACACATACACACACACGATAGATATGGTATCAGTGTGGACGACAGCCATACAGACTCCAAACAAAATGTATTTATTGTGCAATGCCAATGACGGACTTCTGCAGACTGACTTCATCTTCATAGGTGACAGGTACACTATTAGATTCTGTGTACAGTCAACTCTGACAAGCCTATACCAAATTACAGTAGAGAAGGAAAGACAGATACCACCTTAAAAGAAGGATCAAGTAGCAATGCTTGCTACAGAGCAGAGATCCACCAGGTCGCACTCAGTGGAGCCAGGCAGTGCCAGTACTGCCCTGCCATACTGCTGCCGGACTGAGTCTGACCCATGTGGAAGGTGAGTGCAGCTGAATTAATTCACAAAGCAAACAATACACTCACTTGTACAATAGCAGGGACACCTTATCCTGACAAAAGCCTCCCAGTCTTACCCGGCTAAGACTTAGAATGTACTCTGATTCTCATTACCACCAGCACAGGCAGGAAAGGCTTTCAGAATTTTTGTACAAACATACATATTTTCTCTCTAAAATGCTCATTTTCCTTTTAAAATAACTGCTTTGGAAAAGATAAATATACTTTCCCTCCTCATGCATAATAATATAGATACACTTATTTAGGTGATGTTAGGGACTTTCACTGACAGTCTAGCTTCCAAATGTCATGTATTTTGGATGACATTTTTGTAATCCTATCACACATCCTTGCACTTCAGCTGAATTCTCATGAACTGAACTGAGCCCAACCCTAGAAAAGGCTGCAGATAGTTTTATTTTGCACCAAATGTAGCCAAGTCTGCCTTTGGTTAAGGGAGCAGTCCTTTATAAGCTGTTCCAGGGCTATTCTTTCAGGATAAGAGCAGAAGCAGCAAGTGGGAAGAGGAAATGATGGTGAAGAAGAATAATGGGTAAATCAACTGCAAATTCAGAGGCTAAAAATCAGTCTTGATCTTCCCCAGCCATGTGCAAGCAGGCCTGTCCCACCAGGCAGCCACAGCAATGCAAAAGCATCAAAGAACATCACTTATTTTCCAAGCACCTCAAACTTCTCATGCAGACTCCCTTCCTGCCTGCCCCACACCACCTCAGGTTAAACCACAATACCCAACAGCAGCTTCACACCTTTCCTGCCATCTCTGGAGAGACCTCCTCCAGTTACCACATTTCATCGAAGACCATATGCTTTTCTCAACATTTACTTCAGGTACAGAATTTTTCCAATAACACATTGTATTTTCTAGTACCCAGTTAAGGCATTAAATAATGTTACACACACTTGAGACGGAAGTGCAAAGAACTTGGTAATTATGGAAGAACACTGTACTAATGAACAAGAGTAGATACTCAGGACTCTTCCTCAAATAGAAAAAGTCATTTGCAATTGCCACATGCAATAAGCATAACTTTTCTATTGCTGTCTCTGGAAATATGTTAAATACAAAGATTTTCAGGATTCTTTAGACTGCATAACTGTACAAGCCACCTGTAATTTATTAATTTAGCACAAATTTTGGTAAAACACAATAGCAACACTGAAATATTTTACTGTTACCGATCTTACCCTTTTTGTGAAGGAGGTACTGCTGCCCTTCAGGGGGCTGTCACCCTGCCTTTCTACAGTCCCTAGCTGCTACATAGCTGCAGCTTGGAGGCTTGTGCTGTGACACTCACTGGACTCTCCAGGCTCTAGAATAGTTTTATCTCCCTGACAAAGAAAAATGTTCCACTGCAATTCACTTGGAGATCAGTAAGTATTCCTAACATACCATGTGCCAGTCAAACAGCCTTCACACATGTATGTCTCCATTCAGGGACAAAATCCTTCCATTCATAATTTATAAACAAAAACCCCTCACAAACAATATACTACAAACTCCTAGACACACACGTATTAAACCGAAAGACGGATCTCAGACATCAATATACTGCAAAACCACACTGGAATTCTTGAAACTAATGTATACACACTTAAAACCTATTCTATCTTTAGAAGGTCTTTTTTTATATCTAAGTTGTTAAGAGACTGATCTATGGCAATGAAATCCTAAGCAAGCTGACAGGTAACCAGATGTAAAACACACAGAAAAGAGCCTTTTAAAAGAATCTGAATGCGAGTTCCTAAACTAAGCACCTACTGCAAGACATCACATTTCACTTCTGTAAAGCCTTTAACTTCTGGTAAACTATTACTCAGTGTTAACAAAAACATCCTGTTATTGCTTCCCCTCAAAAACTTTGACAAAGACTTCCAATTTTCCCATGCTCAGAATATTAATAGCTAGTTGTTGGTAAATGTATGTTACTTAGACTTTCTCATCCTACATCTCTTCCGACTGCGATGGAGCAGAAAGCCTACATGCTGAGAATTTGCCAGAGGTCTTCTCTGACATCATTTGGCAGCTATTCTTGCATCAGAGGAAACTTTTCCGAATACTCTTGAGACAAAGTAAAATAAATCACTACTCTAAGACCAGCCATATTTCTTAGAGCCCTGTATAGAGCCCATCAACAATACTGTGGCACTGAATAGGTGGCAAGCTATAGCTCAGTTATTTCTCTATTTCCTTTTCAACACTGACACACACTGCTATGTCTATGAGGACAGGCAAAGATAAATTAGCATCATTATTTCTTCTGGGCAACAGAGTCTGCTTATCTTCTTCGAAGCAAGCTCTCGGTTCAAACGATATGCAAAGACGACTGCGCTGTTTCACTTGACAAATTCACTGGTCATTATGTTAAAGATACACTAGGGGGAAAAGGCAGCATATCTTTTTACACTTCCCATCACCTTATCTGACATATCCCTGTTTAACCATGATACTTGGCTTACCAGTAATATTTTCGAGAGTCCTTATGCCCTCCCTCCCCCACTTTCCATTTCTGCTAGAAGAAAACACAGATAAGCTACAGAAAATCAGCATGAAGTGCATTTTATAAGCCAGGCTGAAACACGGTATCAGTGGAACTTGTGGGTTTGCTTCACCACCTGGGTGCTTTGTCAAGATACTGAGCAGGGAGCCCACAGGAAATAACCAGGCACATTCTGCTTGACCTCCAGGGATTTTTATGCCTACCCCAACATTTCTTTTGGACAGACATGATGGGCTTGTATTTAAACCACAAGGGTTTGGGCTTTCAAGGAAATGAGGTCTCCTGCATCAGTTATACTACAGACACTCAACAATACTGAATTCCAGAATCTGCTTTATGTTTAGCCAATTTTATCTTTTTTAATTATCCTTCCTCTTTCCCTCGTACCTCAACCTTTTTATGGTGTTAATAAAACCAATG
>JANHGB010042124.1:48750-61223 GCA_026283785.1 Coracopsis vasa
AGCCCGGGCTCCGGGGCCCTCCACGATGGAAAGAGACCGGGTTAGAGGAGCAAAGCTCCGGTGGCCCCTGTGGGCGGACACGGCCCGGGAGGCCGCTTAAAAAGAGGCGGTTTGTTGAAGTCTACAGGCACTTTTCCAGGAGGGGCTTCCCACGGTGAGGGCCCCGGTAAAGTTGGCCGGGCTGGACATCCCCTCACTAGGGGTACAAAGTGGCTCCCACGGGCGGTCGGGACTGGAGCCCGAGGAGGAGGAAAGAAGCGTTTGTCCCGTCCCGTCCCGCTGAAGGCAGCGTCAGGCTGAGCCCAGGCGCCAGCCCTCACCGCGAATGCGGGACTGCTGCCCTGCCGGAATCGAGGGGTTCAGAGGGGGGGTGTGCAGCGTCCAGGAGGCGGAGGAGCTTCTTGCAGTGCCGGGCGGAAGGCAGCCGGCGGCAGCCACCAGCAGCGACCTGCAAGTTGCCGCTGGCCAGCGCGGCCAGCTTCTCAGGGGCTCCGAGGGACAGCAGCACCTGCGGAGCAGAGAGAGGGACAGTCACTCACCAGCCGGGACCCTTGCCTCTGCAGCACTGGGGTCCCCATGCGGTACCTGCTGGGTCGCGGGGTGCTGACTGAGGGCCCGCAGTGCAGCCAGAGCTCCCTCCCGCACGCTGTCCCGGGGGTCCCGGCAGGCCACCTCCAGCAGGACATGTGGAGCCCGACTCTCCAGCAGCAGCTGCCCCAGCTCTTCCCAGTGCTGGCCCAGGTTGCCCAGGGCTGAGGCCGCATTGCAGCATGTCCTAGCCTGCGTGTTGCTCAGCAGCCGCATCAGCCAGGGCACAGCTTGGCCCAGGCCCCCGGCTGGGCAGCACGGGTGGTAGGCAGCATTGCCCACTGCAAAGCTGGCAGCCCTGCACACACTCTCCTCGGGGTCAGCCAGGCACCCTAACAGGCTCTCCAGCAAATCAGGGTGGCTCTGCAGCGCCTGGGAAAAGCCGTGGCTGTGTCGGAGCAGGTTGCCCAGCAGGTTGCAGGTTTTGGCCCGTATTAGGTGGTGCTGGTGGCCAAGCAGGTGGATGAGTGGCTGGTCAGCCACATCCGAGCCCCTCAGGATCCTCTGGAGAAAGGGCAGGTGCTCCGGGTAGGCCCGAGCCACATGGGTCAGGAGAGACAGGAGGTCAGTTGTGAGTGTGAGGCTGTCTGAAAACAAAGCAGACGTCAAGAAGGCAGTGACGTGCTCTGAAGCAGCAGCTTCCTTCACCAGTTGGTCTATGACCTCCTCATCAGACACAACAAGGTAGCACAAGAGGCTCATGGGGAGCTCAGTGTATGAGAAGGGCAGATGGTGAGAGCAGACCTAAGGAGAAAAGAGACAGCAGCACTGAGAGCACTGTCCTCATATGTGGGCCAAGTCCAGCAGCCACTGAAGGCAGCCAGCAGATCAGCACAGAGCTCAGCTGCTGGCCAGGCTGCTCTGAGGGCTACATGGCACCCACATGACATCCCTGTGTGCACAGGTACTGCCAGCATGGTGTGAAATGGTGCCACACATCACGGGCTGCAGTGTGGAGAGGTGTCTCCACAGTGTATGTGGGGGAAGAGGAATACAGGGCCAAGAGGGTACCTGCAGCAGCTGGGCTGGGATCTGAGTGTCTCTCACAGCCTCTGTGACCAGTGCTAAGGTGTCTCCATCCACTTCCAGGGCAAAAGGGAAACAGAGGAGCTGGCAGGCCTTGATCACCACAGCTGGGACAAGCTCAGGGTCCCCATCCTCCCCTGCTTGCCTGAATGTGTTAGAGAGAGAAGGCTCAATACACAGGTGAACGGAAAAACACCAGGGCAAGAGCCAAACAGCATTCCCCATGCCAGGCACTAAAGAGAGACTCTACAGGTAATCTGTGCCCTGCAAGTTCCAGGTCAGGAACCTCTCCACCCTCTGCGTGCTTGTGACCAAGCCCTGTTCTGCGGCTGAGCTTTGCGGACTCCAGCCCTCCCTGCAACTCACGTCTGTGCCAGGCATGCCAGGAAGCCAGGGGACAGCAGCCTCTTCAGTGTCACCATGAGGACACCGTGGGATGGCGTGAGCTGAAGCAGGCACCAATGGGACTCACGAGTGAAGACAAAGAGGGCCAGGCTAAGGAAGAGCAGGGTGCCTGCAGGGGAAACAGCACAACAGAGGGGCAAAGCTTCAGAAGGCTGAAAAGTCTTTTCTGTCTGCCTGTACTTCCTCAAGGCTGCTTCAGGGCTGCTTCCATGCTTCCCTGCCAAAAACTAGACCAATCTCCATCCACAGTGATCACACCTGCCAGGGTGAACATTCCCTGCAGCACAATATTTCTTGTTCCCCCACAGCTAGCTCAGCTGAGCCACTGCTGACTGGGCATAGCACAGGCCTGGCGAGCCCTCTCTCCCCAGAGGATAACAGCAATACTCAGGAAAAGCCCCCTGAGCCCTCTGGTCTTAGGGATCAGATGTGGATGGGGACAGACATGGGCAAGTCTGAGGGCAGGATGTGAAGCAGGGTCCAGGAGAGAAGCCCTGCTGTCATGCAGCTCCTACCTTGAGGGGAGAGGAGGTTCCAGTCTGGCTCTGCCGTGGGGTGACCTGCCCCTATGGAGTCTTCCTCCAGCGCTGCCCGGCTGCTGCCCGCAGAAAGCACCACAGCAACACATTGCCACACCACAGTCCACAGCTCTGAGGCAGCAAAGCCCTGCTCCATGGCCGTGTCCTCCTAGAGGTGGGGAGGCAGATGTCAGAGGGCTTTACAGTTCCCATGGCTCCCCAGGGTTCTGGTCCCTGGCTCTGCCAGCCCCATGTTAATGGGAAGGTCAGGCCTGGACAGACACAGACCAGGGGTGGAGAGTGGGCAGGCAGCTGGCAGCCCTCTGCCTGCTGGTGGTGCCAGTCCCAGGGCACTCGTGCCCTCTCCCACTCCAGTGTGCCCATGAATCACCTCTTCCTGCCTACCACTCTCCCACCAGCACTCCAGAACTTCACGGATAATCCAGGACATTAGGCAACTTTCTTGGGGTTACTCAGCTCAGCCAAAGCTGCCCGGTTCCCTGGTTTGCCTCAGCCTCCATTACAGATCCACATCCAAGCCTTTTTGCCACCACACCTTCTAGCAGAGACCAGGCAAAGGGAGATTTAGCAGACTGGTACCTGAGCAAGGAGCTTCAGCAGGAGGAAAAAGAGCCCATCATAGAGACCAGCACCCATTGGTGGGGGGAGCTGCAGCTGTAAGAGAGAGCAGGAGCAAGCTAGAGCTAGCTGCTGGGTCTGAGGGCAGCAGCGCCACACATGCACCCTTGTGAGTCTGTCTTTGTCACCCCACTCCCATAGCAGAGTGACAGCATGGCTCCCCCACTCCTCTGTCACTATCCCGTACCTCAGCAGGCGCTGTCAGCACATTTGTCATCACCAGTAGGATCTCTTTTCCTCTGAGCTCCAAGGCAACACCATGCTGACTGAGCTGTGTCAGGAGGAATGCTGCAGCACCCTGTGGGACAGGGAGAGCTCAGCACCCTTGGGACTTTCCCATCTGCCCACTCAGGTGCTGACTCTTTATCCCTCAGCCCCATCCCACCCTGAGTGAAAGCAACAGCAAGACCCAAATGGGACATAGGACTCTGAAGGACTCCTGGGGACTGCTCTGGCAGGGTGGCCAGACTCACCACAAGGGAGATGACAGGAGACTGGGTGATGTGATCCACAGCCAGGGTAATCACCTCCTCAAGCCTGAAACACAGTGACCAGGAAAGAAGCACTGTGTCCCCACACTTTCACATCCCACAGAGCAGCAGCATCCAAACACCCCTAAGGCTGGAAAGCAGCCACCTTGGAGTGAGCCCTGGTCCACAGTACCTCCTTCCACACTGGGGCCTCACCACTTCCCCAGCACCCACCCACACTGCTGGTGTGTCCAGATCAGAGGGATCAGTGGGAGCAGGAGCCCAGCTCTGGGCAGGGAGTGGGACAGAGGACTGTTCAGGGCAGGGCACGTTCCTCTCCCACCCAGAAGTGAAAGTGCTTGCTTACCTGGGAGGGGAGTCCTGGAGCTGCAGGGTGAGCAGGGCCAGCAGGTATAGAGAGGCCTCACAGGCTGCCCCCCGGGCCGCCTCTGCCATGGGGACCTGCCAAGGGAGCAGGAGTCACAGGGGGACAGCAAAGCTGCAAGGGGAGGAGGGGATGTTTCTGGACCCTGGAGGAGAACTGCACTTTCCAGACTAGGCTCCCCTGAACTCTTCTCCCCACACATTCCCCAGCTTGTTCTGAGCAGTGCTCAAAAGAATGTGTCCTGCTTGCCCACACTCCTGCCCTGCCACTGGCACTGTGGTCAGTCCTACCTCGCCCTTTGAGAGCTGCATGAGGGAACCCCACAACCGTTGGCTTCTTCCCAGGTGCTGGCACAGGCTCAGGCTGACATGACAGCCAGCATAGAGGATCTGCAAGGCAGAGGGGCAAGATGCATATCAACCCCTGGGGACAGGGATACAGTGACCAGGCCCATCCCAGTCATACCCCATGGCTACCATGGGTTCATTTACTCAACAACTGACATCAGGGAGATGGGGGTCATTGAGGGCTGAGCCCACAGTTTCCCTTTCCCCATGCTCCTAACCCCAGTCCAAAGGTCCAGGACCTCTGGGCACAGCCAGGCAAATGGACAGGGCCTTTACCTTCAGCACATTCAAGGAGCAGCTTGGGTGCTCCAGTCTCCCCAGCAGTCTCCCAAGCTGTCGGCTCTCTTCCTTCACAAGCTTTTCAGCTACCTGCTGAGCAACCTGCAGAAATCAGCCTGGTTTGCACCCTGGGCATCTGAAGCACTGCACAAACTTAAGGAGTTTAATGCTAGCAACAAGTTAATAAAAGAAGGCATCTGCTTCCTGCATGTTGCATGCATTCACAGAAATGCCTATGTGCCATGACCCAGCATGGCTTTGATGCACAGTTGCAGAGATGCACAAGGTAAGATTCCTCCTCTGCTCCCCTCCCCATTAACTCAGAGTTGAGTTAAAGGATCAAATGTAAATCTGTAGTTTCCTTTTCCCCTCTCACTGTCCCATTCAATTTCAGACTTCCTGCAGTTCATATCACTGTCATTTAAGAATTCTTCATGTTTTCTCTGCATTGCCTAGTTCTTTATGCAGCCCATCCCACAGTTCAGACTGTAAGTGTGAGTCTCTTCACTGATTTAGGAATCCTTAGACTCCTAAAGCTCTGCTATCGCCTGGGGAGGAGCATCCTGCAAATGCCAGCCCTGCAGCCACCGAAGCCAGAGGATCACAGCTCTCTGCTCTACCACAGAAAAAGAGCTCCTCCAGGAAAGGGCTGCTGCCCCTGTGGGGACCACACCTCCTCACCCTGCAAATAAAACTGGCCTGACCTGCTGCTTGGCTTCCCGACAGCTGTTCCTCTCCAATGGAATGCTGCAGGCAGCAGCCAGTGCAGCCATGAAGAGGTCTGTCAGATGTGGGCTCTGGTCATGGGCTGACTTGGCCTCCATTGCTGAACCTGCACAGGGACAGAGCGCAGGGTGAGGGATGCAGGATGGGTTTGGAGATCAAGAGAGGAAAAGTTAGGCTTGTGAAATGAGGAGGATGAGATCTGGGACTGAGGAAGAGCAGAAGAGAGACCTGGTTAGCAGCAGTTCATCCATCTCCTTTGGCCAACAGCACTGCAATAGCAGTCAGTGCTTTGAGGGAGCCCAAGGACAGGAAAGAGAGGGAAAACACCAGGAGAATGTGGGGTGTTGCTGTCACTGCTACCTCGCAGAGCAGGCTGCTCTGAGATGGATCCCTGAAGGAGTCTGTTCAGCAGGAGCTGATGATCTTCTTGCAGGCTGGCATAAAAGCAGGCAGAGACAGAGCGGTATGTCGCATCCAGGCTCTCACAGAGCAGGGTGAAGCACTGGGGGAGACACAGGGGTTGCCATCACTGCAAACTGAGGGTGGGAGGAGAGAGAAGGACAATGGGGGAGGAGACTGTGGGGGAAGAGCAGAGATGGGAGGAAAACTCGTGCTGGAGCTTCACAGACCACTAAGTGTCCTCTCCAGTCAGGTTACTGCGCAGAAGCCACATGCACATGCAAGCTGGCTGAAAGGAGTATACATGGAGGTACAGAGCCAGGGAATCTGTCCCCTCAGAGACCTCCTTTATGTATATAATCCCCCAAAAAACCCCTAGAGGGTGAGACAGTCTGCCCTGACAAAGAATGCACCAGACCCCACTGCTGGGAGCAGAGTCCTCAGCCTGCAGCCCCCCTTCTACACACACCCCGAGCCCCACAGCTTCTGTCTCTCTGGGAGGTGTTGGGAGAAGGGAGACAGTGGCATGCTTACCAGGAGGCTTTGCTGGCAGAGTCTCATCTCACTGTCAGCTGGGTCAGCCAGCAGCTCTGGCAGCAGGGATAGGAAGCAGGCGGCACTCTCCTGGAAGGCTTGCAGGCTGGGGGAGGCAGCCAGGGCAAAGGAGAGCACAGAAACATGGCCCCTGGCTGTTAGGACAGGATCTGACCAGCCCATATGGCCCTGGCTAATGGAGCAGGCAGCATACACTAGCACTGTGAGCTGATGTCAGCAGTCAGCACAACTGGACTCCAGTCAGCTGAGCCTTCCCCTTAATTAGCCCCACTCAGGGAAAGCACTCCTCTGTAAGCACAGCAATATGGCATGAAGAACTTAGTGCACAGCGGTTCCCCAAGGAGACAGCTTCAGCCACAGAGTATGAACACCACCCCTCCACCTACTGCTGGGTCCCCAAAGTGGCCACAAGAGACCTCAGAGCACAAAGGGTTTTCCCTACCTGTCCTTTTGTCCACTCTCCTCTGGATTGCATTCACTGCTGAAATACACTGTGGTCACCATGATGAGGTCTGTCAGCACTGTAATACACCAGGGCTGCTGTAGGATCCAGAAAAAAAGACAGAAAGTGAGGATTGTCTGCTGGCCATCCCAACACCACCACAGTGGGATCCTTCCCTGCCAGGACCTCCCACTTCTTAAAGGTGCCTGGAAGAGGCACTGATCCTGTGAGCCAGCTCCAGCAGGACACAAGGGCCTCCTTAGCACCCTGCAGGGCTGGAAGAAGCTCAAATTTCTCAGGAGTCCTACACTCACCTGCTTGGTGTTACCACTCTCTAGGATCTGCTTGGCTAGATTCAGCAGGGACAGAGGCACATTCAGCTCTTGGCAGAAGTGGTCCAGCAGCTCAGAGTCACATCGGGTAGCCAGGAGGTTGCCTATGACACGCAGCACGGGACGGAGATGAGAGGCTCCCTTCAGCATCCCTTCCAGCACCTTGACACAGAGAAGCCAGAAGAGCTCATGGTTAGCAGCAGTTTTGACTGTCAGCCACGGGCAGCCCTTCAACCCATTTAGGCAGGGGGACAGCAGGGGAGCAGATGGAAGTTAAGTGCCTCCCACTCCTGGAGAAGCAGAGGATCTTCTTGCTGGCTGGACTGAGGACTCTCCCAGTGTTCTCGACCCAATCCTGGAGAAGAAGGCAGCATCTATGTCCCCAGTCATGGATGGGCCACACACCACTAACCTGCTGAGCAGAGTCTGCCAGGCGGGCCTGGATACGGTGCCGGAAGGCTGGGTCCCTCAAGAGACTCAGTGGTGTTCTCAGCTGCATGGCTGACGGCTCGGTGGTGTTGATCAGGTGCTGCCACTCCTCATCACTCTCCAGCTCCTGACCACGGACAGAGGACTGGTGCCACATACCCTGCCTGCCCCAGGGTGTCTTTACCAGCCTCCGGGGACTGAGCCCTGCTGTCCTCACCACAAGACATCATCTTACCTCACTCTCCAGGTCCACGGCCTCAATGCTGCGCCTGCCCCAAACCTCTGCCCTGCCAGCACCAGGCTGTGAAGGGGCACCTGCTCCAGGAAACTCGCAGTCATAGTCTCGAGCGATGCTGTGCTCCCTGGCCAAGGAAATAGCACAGTCAGTGAATGACCCTGCCTTCCCCTCTTTCTCCTGTCCCAGCCTCAGCCCTCCCTCACCATGGGTTGGGAGGAGGCTCCTCCAGTTCCCGCTCTGCCATGATGCCCTTTCCTTGTAGGACACCAGGTTTCTTCTCATTAGAGGCAGCCGGTGGGTCCCCCTGTCCAACAGCTGCCTTCCTTGGGGCTGCTCTGGCTCTATGCCCTGCACATCCTTTTCCTTGGGCCTTTGTAGATGCATCGCCTGCCTGTAGTTGTCCCTGGGTGATGGCACAGCAGCTTGGTCAGGGCAGGGTTACTCAGTCAGCCAGGTGAGTCCCCTAGAGCCCACCATCCTGAGGACCCTACATCTTGCATTGTATGTAGCTGATACCCCAGCCTGACCCAGGTACCTTCTATCTTTTTTGCCCAGGTCCCATTTCAGTAGCCCTCCTTTGCTCTGACTGTGGGACACAGCCAGGGGAATCCCATGCTTTTCTCTACCTTTTTCTGTGCCTCTTCAGCCATCTTTTGCCGGGCCTTTCTCAGGATCTTGGACTGGCCACTCCTGGGAGCCACGGAATGGGCTTGCTGCTCCTTTAGGGCCTGCAGCTCTGGAGATGGCTTAGTGGTGAAGGGATTTGAGATTCCATGCTCTTCTGTGTCATCAATCACTGGGGAGGCGAGGGGAGAACTTCAGCAGCAGCTCTCCCTTGGGACACAGGGAGAGTGATCAGCTTTAAGATTCCCCTGGGATTCCCCTGGGATCTTAGAGGACTCAGAGCAAGCCCAGGGGCAGGAGCTAGGGGCCAGTGCTTGAAGAAAGCTGAGAGGAGTGAGGCAAAGACCAGGGCAGTAAAAATAGCAGGGCATCCTTCAAGCAGGAAGGAAAAAAAATGGACCTAGCCAGTGTGGGAAAACAGCTGGTACTCACCAGTAACCCGTCCAGCAATGAAGGGGTGAGAGAGCAGCTCTGGCCATGACAGGCGGTGGCGCGGGTCCTTCATTAGCAGCCCCTGCAGGAAGCTCTACAGCGCAGCACAGCACGGGATCAATGGCACATGCTCAGCACCCACCACTGAGCACAGTGTACCCACCAGTCTGCCCCACTAAGGGCTCAAAGCAGGCCTGTGTTCCCTGCCTGGCTCTGGGAAAGGAGTGGGGGGCTCTAGTGCTTAGGGCAGATAGGAAGACACTTCTCTTCCCAATTCAGTAAATCACTTCTCTGCTGTCAGCCCATTTCCCACCTTATGGACAGCAGGGATAAGGGTCCCCATCCCAGGAGGCCCTGCTCTCATCCTTTCTCTGTGTTTTGAAATCCCTGTTAGGGGATGTAAAACCTAAGAGTGACCCACCAGGGCAGCATGGGATACCAAAGCTGCTACTGCATTAAGGGATCTCACCTCACAGGCAGGGCCTTCCCCCTACCTTGAAGACCGGGCTCATAGCCACAGGCCATTTGACAGGGTCATTGACAATGAGGCTGACGAGCTGGAAGATGCTGCTGGTGTAGAAGGGAGGAGTGCCCACAAACAGCTCATACAGGATGCAGCCCACAGACCACAGGTCCGCTGTGTGGTCATACGGCCGCTCCTCCACCAGCTCAGGGGACATGTACAGTGGGGTGCCCTTGATGGAGGTCAGCACCATGGTGTGGATGCTCATGGCACGGGCAAACCTGCTCAGATCAAAGCACAAATAGCCGGTTCAGTCTGAAATATCCACTGCAGCTCCCAGGGAGATCCCTACGAGTTCACCAACACCCCTCCCCTCTGAAATCCAAAATACCCCATCCCTGCTCAACCTCTAAATATGCACAGAATCCAGGTCCCCTTCCACACTCCCCCTTCCTCCTCTACAGCACACATGACACCCCTTGACTACCCAAGGCCAAGTGTCCCCCTCAAGCTGGCCCCAGCACCCACCCAAAGTCACAGAGCTTGACAATGCCGTCTTTGTCCAGGAGGATGTTCTGGGGTTTCATGTCGCGGTGCAGGATGCGGTGGGAGTGCAGGTAGTAGAGAGCAGATACCAGTTGGGCAGCTATAGTCTGGACCTGCCGGAGACATCGGAGCTTCACCCTGTTTCCCATGGTGCCACCAGCTGGCACAAACATGGGGTCCCTTATGGCCTGGCTCCCTCAGTATCCCCACTTCTACCCCTGCCCTGTTTGGAGCCAGGACCAACCCAAGTTGTGGGCCCGCAGTTCCTTGGAGCAGGCTGATGGCTGAGGCAGCAGCCTTGTGCTGTGATCCTTGGTGAGTGAATAGGGAAACTGAGGTCCCTGCTGGACCACAATGTCCCCCAGTGCAACTTGGCCCCCTCCTCACCCCATTCAGCAGCTCTGCCAGGTAAAGCCCCTGAGGCACTCCTGTCCCAGAGCAGAGATCCACTGCCTGCAGGCAGACAAATCCTGCTCTCTCCATCCTGCAACAAACACTGCTTGGCCAACCCTGTGACAGTCACCTGGTCCTCAGGCAAAGTCCTGTCATCCTCCAGGATCTGGAAGAGCTCCCCCTCTGCGTAATCAGTCACGACCACCACCTGGAGGGAAGAGCAGTGTGGTCAGATCAGGCACTCACCCAGCTACATCCCCACCATGCCCTGGGGATCAGGACACAGCAGGACAGGAAAACTGAGGGATATGCTGGAGTGTCATCATGCACAGCCTGTCAGCTTGGGCTGGGATCTGGGATGGGAGAGAGCATCCACAGCTGCACTGCAGCAAGGACCTGGCACTCAGTGGTCTTGTGGCTGTCCTTATCTCAGCCAGCCAGCAGAAACCAGGGAAGAGGAAAGGACAAGATAAGCCCAGAGTGGTACTTCCAATCCAGGTGGGCAGAATCATTTCCTTGAGTTTGTTTTGATTCTGCTGCCCAATTACTATATTTCATGCCCCCATGTCCCACAGCACAGTCTTCAGTCCCTTTCTTATACTCTTTCCATGAGGGTTTAAAACAGTGAAGTCAGTCTTTGAAGAGACTGATGAGGTGACTGAAAAGTCACCCTCACCGTGATCCTAAACCACTCCTCTTGCACCACACACCCCTGTCCAGCTCCTTCATTTCTACGTATGACTTAGTGCACCCCACACAGCCCAAATAGGTGATGACTCCACATGCACCACACACTGAAAAACACTGACCAGGCCCTGGAAGGGTGTCACCAGCATCTCCCAAGAAGGACATCCCTATGGCAGCAGGGGGAAGCCCTTGTCCCCCTGCCCCTGTCAAGCAAAAGCATCTGCCCAGAGTAGTCCCCTTCACCTCCTTGTCAGTCTCAAAGCTGTCAAGCATCTGGATGATGTTGGGATGATGGAGGCCTCTCATGATCTCAATCTCCCGCTGCAGGTTCTTCAGCTCCTTCTCAGACCGCCCCACCTTGGGGATGAACTTCAAGGCCACCACCTTTCAAACAGGCAAAGCTGGGATCAGACGAGCCTCTTGCCCGCCCTGGCAGGGGCCTCACGTCACCCAAACAGGACTCAGCATTTTCCAGCTGAGCACACCAAACAAAACATTTGTTCACTGGAGCCAGGGCTCTCCCCAGGCCCTTGCACATCAATGCAAGTCTCAGTACTACGCACACTGGCATTTAAAGCAAAGAAAACTAATCAGTGAGCACAATCAAAACTAGGATTGCCAGAAACATAGGACAGGACCTACAGATGCTGGTGGACAACCAGCCTGACACGAGCCAGCAGCGTGCTATGGCAGTGAGGGCCACTAGCAGCACCCTGGGCTGTATCAACAGCAGGAATTGGAGGGAAGTGATTATTGCCCTTTATTTGAAACTTCTTAGATCACACTGCAATATTATGGCCAGAAAGACATCAACAGGCTGGAGCAGGTACAGCAGAGGCCACCAGGATGGTGAGGGGATGAAGCACACAGGAGGATAACACAGGGATTACAAACTGAAACAGAGGAGCTTCATTTTGATACAAGTAAAATCTATTCACCCTAAGCATAGAAAAGCACTAGCTGTGGGGTGTTTGTCCTTGAGGTTTCACTGAATTTAGTGCTGGCCCTGCTTTGAGCAAGGGGTGGACTGAGGACTTGTGAGGTCCCTTGAACCTGAATGACTGTGCCACGAGGAGCTGGCCAGGGAGGTCAGCACAAAAACGAATGAGTGCCGAGTCTCGAAGGCCTGGCAGGGCCTGGAACCCACAGCCACTAGAAACCAGCCCCCAGTGCCAGCACCAGCCCCCTCCCTCGGTGCCCCTCTCCTCACCTGGGCGCTGTGCTTTCGGCGCCCCTTGTACACGCGCCCGAAGGAGCCTTCGCCGATCACTTCCAGGACATGGTACTTCTCCATGGCGGGCGCCCGGACAGGGAGCCGCCGAGCTGCCGAAGCAAAGCGGCCGGTGAGGATGAGTGCTATGCCTTCTCCCCGCTTCTCTCGCCCTCCGCCACCGGCCGCCTTGAGGCACCAACCCCCGCTGCGAGGGGCAGTGCCAGTGCAGGGCCGGCAGGGCTACACCCCCTGCGAGCCCTATCCCAAGCGCCGGGGCCTCCCCTCGCAGCGGGGCTGCACCCTGGGAGCGGTCCCAGGGCGGGTGTCCGTCGGGCAC
>JANHGB010042126.1:9836-32415 GCA_026283785.1 Coracopsis vasa
TGGTATGGAATACCTCTTTGGCTAGTTTGGGTCAGGTGTCCTGTCTCTGCTTCCTCCCGGCTTCCTCTCCTCCCTGGTAGAGCATGAGACTCAGAAAGTCCTTGGTCAGAGTAAACAGTACTGAGGAACAACTAAAAACATCGGTGTTATCAGCGCTGTTCCCAGGCTGAAAGTCAAAGCCACAGCACTGCACCAGCTACTAAGAGGAGAAAAATTACAGCTACTGCTGAACCCAGGACAAAAACAAATAGAAAAGAAGGGTCATTTAAGTCAAAGGACAGTTCTGGAAGGATAAATGGATAGGAAGGGGCCCAGGGTAAACTTACCTTGGAAATTTAAGGTTTCCTGGCATCAGAAGAGTGTAGCTGTGGAACCCCCACTCTGTAAGTAAACATGTGTGGCTGCCCCATCCCTGGAAGTGTTCAAGGCCAGGGTGGATGGGGCTGATGTAGTGGAAGGTGTCTTTGCCCATGGCATGAGGGTTGAAACTAGACGATCTTTAAGCTCTCTTCCAACCCAAACCATTCTATGATTCTATGGGAGAAAAAGAATTGCCTAACTTTTGCTCAAGCCTTACCAATGGGAAAAGACAATGTGATTAACTGAATCTCCCAAAAACCAAACCTAAGCTTGCCTCCTGTCTTCATAATGGCACTTGCAGTGGGGCTAAATAGCCAGGACTCTTCATTATAGTATATTTCAGGAAGAGTTTTATGGCAAAACTGGTGTTTTCCCACCATCCAGTCAATCTCTCTGCTCCTAACTGAAGAGCTTTCCCATTTTTTGGTTTGCATTTTGCTGCAGTTTCTAAATATTGTTTAGCAATTACAGATTCTGCTCATTATGCCCACAGAAAACTAAGCAAAAGAGGAGCTTTCAATCAAATCCATTGAATTCTGGGTATATTGTGCAGCTCCCTTGTGGTTTTTTCCAGTTAAAAACCTCTGAGAGTTTTGCAGCAATGCTATTTAGTGAACTGCCTGGCTGCATATAAACAACATTACCACATTATTTCCATATGTCCAAATGATTAACTCAGCTTCTGCCCATCATTTTATAATTCTTTAGACAACTAACAAAGTTTCTTCAGTGTGTACTCAGGGCAATAAGCTCAAGAGCTAATGCTCAAGAAGGAAAACATATTGGGAAATAAGCTCAATAAGGATTTATGAGCCTCTTTCTGGTGAGGTTGAAGCCTGATCTGAGGCAGTAGTGACAGGTATGTTATCATCATACACGAAGTAATTAATTTTTTGCTGAAACAAGTTTGATAATGACAGTTGACTTCCCCCAGGGCAAGTGGCCTCTTATAAACATTACCTTCACTGTCAGCCTTGTTGGATGTCTTGAAGGACAAGCTGAGAACTAACTGAGAACTGGATAGCAAAAGGCTCATGCATAGGGATGGGCCCTGTGCCATGGATAGGTAGGGTAAGTAAACCTGGTGTTACCACTTCCAAGCTGTACCTGTTACTGGGTAACTAGAAAATTTTGATCTTCAGGAGTGCACAAACTCTGTTATCCTTCCAGTCATCCTCTGAATTATTCACAACTCATTTAAAAAGGTAAGGGAATGAAATACAGGATGTATGCAAATACATCATAGTAAGGTCTTGCCAGTATGGTCTAGAATGAAACCAGCTTCTACTACAAGCTCTTTTTCTCACATGTTCCTAACTTAGAAAAGAAAATAAAGATAGAAACAGCAACTTTGAAGCAAATATATTTGGTTTGGCTATTCTCCAAGATTAATATTTAGGGGAAGTTTGACTATCACCTTTTTGCCTTCACCCAAAAGATTTGGGGGCTTGTTTGTTTGTTTTTCCTTTAAAAAGAAAACAAAGAAGTTAAATGCAGTCTTCAAGTTGTCAAATGCTGGGATATGCAGAAGAGAACTTCCTAATTGCTTCATTGTCTGACACTGCATTTTGTATTTCTCTTTGTTGGGTTTAATGTAAAGTTAAATAAAATAATATCTGTAGTTCAATTCCTATCTCACAGACTATCTAGGGGGGCCATGTTTTCAAAGCCAGCAATGGCTTGGTTAAAAAGAGAACAGGAGCCACAGAATGGGGAATAATTTTGAAAACAAAGTCTGTCCTCTTTTTTGGGTAGTCAAGGCTTCCCCTGAAAAGTAGAGGAGGTGTCACTCTCCCACCAATCTGCCCCTCTGAGTGATGTTGCTGAGATGGCACTGGTTGTGCATCGAGCTGTAAAAATTTTCTGCAGTGCAACATTTTGAAGTTGTTTATGTTTTCTTATCTTGATTAGGTAATATACAGTGCCATGCTGAAAAAAGGGGAATTTTGCACTCACAGAGAATAAAATGATCCATTAGAACAATACATGTATTAATGTAGAATTTCAATGAATATTTAATATTACAAGAATGTCACTTCGAGTTATAATTCACTTATACATGCAATCCCATTGACTTTAATTGAGGGAAGGGTTTGCTACTTGTGTTTTCTTTAACAAATTGTCCATTAAATGATTGTGAGTTCTTCACTGAGTCGTGTGGCACTTGACGAGTATCTTCATTGCTCATTTATGATTTCTGCTGAAAGTCTCCATTAGAGTTGCAATTTTGCCTTATGTTATCTAAAGTACTAATGGAATTACCCTCTTTTGGGCCACTTTTTACTTTGCAACAAGAGTTTCCATGTTTTGTTTCAATTTTATTTCTGCTCCCTCAGGCCTGTTTTCTAATGAGTTTCTCCGTGTGAGGTGCAAGGGCTTAGGTATCTGGATGCTGCAGGCAATACAGTGCAATTCTGTAAATCCAGTGTTTACTTAGATGGTGTTAGAGGATGCGAGGTCATAGACCAAATGCATTGAACAAACTTTCTGTGTAATGATCTGCTCCCAGTGAAATGCATACAGCGTCTTGTTGCTATTAAGAAATCTGTTAATTAAAACAAGAAAAACAATTGGAATTGGGTGCTATAAAAGTGGTCATAACGTGAAAGAAGGATCAGGGTCTGGGATTTGGCTGAGGTCTTAAAGATAGTTCACAAAGCCCTGTGGGTAGTTCAGAAAATTCCTAAGGATCAGCAGTATTTGTAGGCAACAAGATCCGTGGCTTTAATATCTGTACATATTTGATGATATGAAAATATTGTAAAATCATTTTACATGGTTTGATCCTCGTGGCACTGATGTTGATACTTTAATTGATGGCTTGAGTGGGTGCACCCTTTTTAACCTGGTAAAATAGTGAAGGTGTTCATCAGTGTTTGGGCCAGCTCTTACAAGTACTGTATCCCCTATACTCTGATTTACATTAACAGGTGATGCGGACGCTGAGAACTTGGAGCTTCCCTTATGGGGTTGATGTTACCAGATGTGCAGTGACCCTGTAAGATGCTGAGATATTTCTAGTGAAGTTAGCAAGAGGCAGAGTGTCAGCTCCTGCCTCGCTTGATGCTTTGCAGAACACAAATTAGGCTCTATCTGCTTCTCTGTGCTTTTGCTGAAAATGCTTGCTCTTTCATGCTGGCTAGTTATTGCTCTGTTTTATTATTGTTTATGACAAAGTAATACAGTAATCAAAGTCAGTCTTTTTATAATCATATTGGAGTAGTAATTTAGTGAGACATATTTTTCTGGGGGGATTTTATGAATCTTGTTTTAGTCATCTGGAATGGGAACACTCAAAGTGGTGCAGGCCCAGTACCCAGTTACAAGTCATTGGAACAAATACTCAACATCATATATGTAATAGATTTGGACAGTTTCTTTATTTGGAATAAAATAGTAAACAATTGCTCCAATTAGAGTGATGTTTGTCCAGACCATCTTTGTTGGTCTTGAAAAGAAAATACCATGCTCTTCTTGCTGCTCTTTTCTGGCCATTTCCTTCTCTCCTCACACTTCTTTAATCTCCTGGCTTGCTTGCTTTCACAGGTACTGCAAGCCATGCAGTTTAAGAAAAGACCTACAAATTGTTGTATTTGTTAGTATATATATGTATTCAAACAAAATAAAAGGCATTGTTTGAAGACAGAGCCTGCTGCCGTTACGATGGAGGTCTTTCTGAGGGCCTGAAAACCTGTCTAGTGTAGGGGGCAAACAGAAGGACACACACCTTTTTTCTCCATTCTTTATTCATACAGCAAGCATCATGATTTTTGCTCTGTGTCTGTCAATCTCCTTCTGGACATGAACACAGTGTGCAAGACCACAACAGGAAAAGATAGCATGCTCTTGAAACTGAAGACAGGTCTTTAAGAAGATAACAGCCCATGAAGATGTTGCCTTTCTGGCAGCCAGTCTGATCCTTAGCATGAATAGTTGGTTCCTTGTGCCTCTTCCAAATTCCTGCTGTCTGCAGCAATTTCTTCTGCTGCCAGTTTCATGGTGTCTAGCTGTTTGAGCTGCAGCTGCACTGGAGGTCCTTGCTGTGTTGGTCAGTGTGGATTGCAGGTTACAGCCCTGCAACAAGAGCAATCCCATAAGTTTCCTGGGAGGTACACAAACTGAAGGGCTGATAACATTTGTCAGGATAGAGCATGGGCCTGGGAGGTGCCTTACAGGTGCTTCATCCTGATCATTCCAATGTAAATCATGGCAGAGTTCAGATTTAATTTTGGAGGTTTTTTTTTTTCTTGTTTGGTTGGTTGTTGGTTTGTTTTTTTATTTCCCCCCACACATCTTACTTAAATTTAAAGCTTATTGCTAACTCTACTTGTTTCTCCTATGTAGAACAGGGGACGAACATAACATGTTCCCTGAAACATCGGGTGATGATACGTAAAGACCCATAAGCTGTACAAATAATAGCTGTAAACCTCCTAAGACTCTTGGTAATATTTTAACTAGTCATCCTTCTTTAGGCTAGAGAAAAAACCCTGCCTCACCCTGTGTCTGCACACATAGCACTAGTATGATTCATCATGCTTCCCTTCTTTCTCAGAAGCTGCCTTCACAGCCGTTCGATCCTCATATGTTCTCTCACAGAACTGAATTGGGCATCTTTTCAGAATTACAGAGCAAAATGTTCACACCACAATCAGGAGATGGAAGAAGCTGGGTTTTTTTCAGGCACTTGGGAACATGCATTTTTTTCCTGCAATATATTTCCAGCTTCAGTGGTGGATATGGTACTCATAAAAGGGTTAATGACTTCTCTGCAGTTGCTAGGTAATGCTGTCTTGTCACTGCGACCACTTCTGAGTCGGTGACAGCTTTTCTGATGATGTAATGCTTAAATAGTAATTATGGAGTGGATTAAATTAGCTTTTTATTTTTCTTGTTTCCTTCAGAAAGCTAGGAAATGAGATATAAAAGCCTGAAGCACTATGATATTGTGGCTGCATGGATAAATCAACCAAAAGCCAGAAAACATAGAAGCTGAACACTAGTCTAAGGAGACAGCTTCAGCTCTGAAAAGAGTGAGCTCTCTTGCTAATGTACTGTAACACAGATTTTGGTAGAAAGTACTATTGCTTTAAAGTTCTTGGACCAATGCAGATTGAAATTATGGGTCCAAGTGAGATGGGTCACTACAACAATAAATACGGGAATGTCAAACAGGCTATGTTGCAGTTGAAAATTCCTTAGCTTGCTTCCTTTTTTTTTTCTTTTTGTTTTTTTTTTCTTTTTTCTGTGTAATTCAGCAATTAGACACACTCTTATGAAACAACAAGCACTGTTTGGATTCAAATTACTTTTGGACACAGACCAAACTGCTCAAACTCACATGCAGACTGAGGTGCAGCCAGAACCCATGTAGTCAGGTCAGTTCCAGAGGTGAATTCTTTAGATATCGGATCTGAAGTAATGGCTGATTTGTTCCAGGAAAACACATTGAAATGAATACAAGTATTCAATAATAATTTCAGTCTCACTTCTGTTCATTTCATTCAGCCAAATGGTCCAACCCCAGACCCAACCTTTCCTAGTCTGGGAAATACTGGAGGAGGGAGCTGACTCAGTTTTACACACTTAAATCCTCAGAGCTTGCAAGGCATGCCCCAGTTGTGTTTCCTCTCTCAGTATCCTGGGACCCTCTCCTCCAAACTCCCTGCCCAACCACGGCTTCATGTGGACCAGGGCTGATTTGCCCTAAGGTTTCACAGCCCCAGCCAAGGTTGCTTTAAAGTTAGCACAGCACACTCAGGCTCGGCAAGTGGTCCCGGCTCAGCAAGTGGTCCCAGCTCAGCATGCCAATGCCTTCCTTCACATGGCCTTTTAATTTCATCCATGAACATCTCAGACCATGAAATAGCATTGGGAGTCTGGGGACTTGAGGTGATTACAAACTGTCTGACTATTTTTTTACGCAAGCAGGGCAAGTCCATTCGTGGATGCAATCCCCAAGGCAGGATCTTACCCTAGCTTTGAAAGCAAGCACATAATGGAGAAGTAGATATTTATATAGCTGGCACCATACAAATAGAGAGAGAAAGGCATGGGTAAACACCATGTTCTTTTTTTAATCCCTTTGCATGATCATTTATGAAATCTTTGGTGACTAGGAGAAACTGCACATTCACTCAAACCTCTATGGTTGTGCTGAGCTCAGCTGATGTGCCTGGATGCTGCTGACAGTGGCTCTCATAACCAGCAACAGTGGCAACCCTGCATCTTTGTAATTCCCATTTGTCAAATTGAAAGTTCCTGTTTCAGGCTTTCCCTTATGTATACTCCTACAGTGCTGTGTTCAGTGGGCACATGAAAGGAGACCAGTTACTCTCTAAGATGTGTGTGGGATTCAGTGCCAGGAAAGAATGAGAAGTCTGCCTGCTTCAGCACCCAGCCTTTTTATGCTGCCAACAAAACCAGCAAGAATAATATGCGCAGGCTGAAAAGAAAAGGGAATTAATTGTGTCCCTTGTCTGTGTTTTGGGACATACAGTCATAATAATGGTGGACACTACATAGAAAACAATACTCAGGATGAGGTCATAGCTCATTCTTGTAGTCAGGTTCATTACAAGCATTATTTACCAGAGCCACACTGTAGAGAAACTGCAGGGCAAGTCTCTGCTATGACAGATCATTCAAATGCTTGTGGCGAGCACAGTGACTGCTGATATGAAAAAGTGGTAGTAGGAAAATAACTGAGTACAGATTGTGAACCACTGTAGATAGATAGATTAAATTATATTAAGTTGAGTTTTAGCCTGTGTGTAGGTAGCTATACTATAATAAGTATGGTGAAGTGTAACCATAGCTGGGAATGGCATTCAGTCACATTTTACTGCATTTCATTAGATAGGAGTTTTCATCCTACTCACTCATTTGTCTCATTTCAGAAAATATAATCCCCTGACAGAAATACCTGATACTTGATGCATCATCCCAGCCAAGGGAGCATGCACCATTTCGAAGTTGTCCTGTTTTGCACTCGTGTTTCTCCACACACAGAGCAGGTGGTGGGTGAACGCCTGTTGCAGTGCCAAATAGCATCTGTGGGTACTGCATCCATTATGGAGAGCTGACAGACACGTGCATGTGAGGCAAAGTCTGGTCTACTGATTTGCTCATTTTTCCATTTCTGAACCCATTGTTACGGTGGTGCTGTGTCTAATGAATGGGAAGCCTTTGAGAGAGTTGCAGGAACACTGAACTCATTAATGGAGGAAGGTTTAGCTCCACAAATCAAGGCTTTCAGAGATAATCCCAAGATCTCTCATTGACTTCCACTTAAGTAACAAATTCACAGCAAAGACTGATACAGGATGGTAAGAGATCACATTATGTTACTACTGAAACTGAACTATAACTTTGGTACTCTTCAATAAAACATTTCACCCTAAGGATCAGTGCTGTCTGCAAACATCAGTTTACACCAGCGTACAATTATAACCATGCTGACTGAGCTTCCTGCCTGTGATACTGCCAATCCCTACTACCCCTGCCTTCCAGAGAAGGACATAGCATGCCAGCAGTCCACTTGTCCTCTCCCAAGTATAAATCTTGGCACAAAATGTGGCCCAAAATCATTTGCCTGGTCTGCAATCCAGCCACAGATAACTACAGTCACCAGAGTACCACCTGAAGCAGACCTGGCAGTGATGCTCACAGGGACTTGTATGCAGCTGATGTACTTGGATCTTCACAAGCCAGCAGCATTTCCTCTTCAGTTTTCTCTGGCCTGGGAGATGCAGAACATTGTCCTCATTCACTGGCTTTGCTGGAGCAGACTCAGTCTTTGCTTTAGCTAGCACAACAAATGCATGGGTCAAAATCAAATGAATAAATACGTATTTCTCAGTTTCCATTTCCTATGTTTATCTGAGATTAGGTCAGTGTATATTCAAGATCTTTCCCCACACTTTGTAGCTTCTGCATGGATCCACGAATCTTTCTCCTTCTTGCAATCATTTCCTTTGCCCATAGCTTATTCTGCAAGTGTCGAGGTCTTAGCCAGTAAAAAAGCCTTCTCCAAAGCTTTCCTTCCCTCCTTACATGCACTTCACTAGGTTAATGAGTTCCAGCACAAACGTTTGGCTTCTGTGTTCAGCTACCAGCAGTTTCTGACCTCTGCTGTGGTCAAAATATGCAGCAGCCCTCTAAAAGCACCCTGCACAGGAGGGTGGAGTGCAGGGGGGCTGTGTGGGGAACTGGGAGACCTGTGTGTCTGAGACCAGTGAGTAGGAGATATCCATGGTTCTGGTCAGAAACAAGAGATTCAGGGTCTTCATCTTCCTTTGCTAAGTGCTGTGCAGGCCTAATTCTGAACTGGGGATGTTTATTTTGTCCTCCTCCCAGTTCATCAAAAGCCTCACCAAAACCCTCTTACGGTAGCTTTATCTGCAGGATGGGGCTCCTGACAAGTTATTTCTATTTCATACATGCCCTGGGGCGTTCTCATCAAATGGCTGCAAAGGTTTGTTTCTGCCTCTGCCCTCCTCAATAAATCTGCAATTTGGAAAGCAGATTTCATCTTGCTGATTCTGCTCAACTGTTTATTATGCTGGATTTCTAAGGCACTTATGCTTGGCTTGCTGGTTCCTTAGAAAGGGAATGGTGCCTATTGTAGTTAACCCTGTAAAATGTCTAATGAATAATTAAATAGCATGTTGTCTGTAATTCAGCTTTGTCAGCTTGGTCAGTCAATTGCTGGTTTCTGCTCCTATCAGACAAAAACCTCACTGTGAAGCTTGCTTAAAATTCAGCATTGCTAATTAGCATTGTTCCAAACGTAATTTTAAGTGCCACTTCTTCAGGCAATTCAAGAGAGCAATGTAGAACTTCAGTGTCTCTATGGATACCATCTATAATTTAAAAGACAGAAACAACAGTTTAATGCCTTGTAATACTTAAAAAAATCACCAGTGGCTCTTTCCAAAATGCCCCCAAAATACAAACAGAAAAAGTATTGTGCTCTACTAGTATATGAAGCCTATTTGTTGAAGATCAGTGAATTGTGATAGAGATGATTCAGTGAAACTAGTCGAAGGCTATGTTAAAGCACCAGGATCAGTCCTAGAGGTTTAAATTAAGTACTGAATAAATATTTAAAATGCAAAAGATCAAATCATTAGGCACATTTGCCAGCTGTAGGAAGGTAAAAATCTTTTGCTGGATTTTTGCACAGAAAGACCAAGAAATGAATTCAACAGCCCTGCTAACCATCTGGCTTACAGGATGATAAGTCATGACTGATCTTGATTTCCAAGGCAGAAGCGAAGTGGGTCTTGCACTGAGCATCTTGCCTCCAGCAATATGTTATATATGATGCTTCAGAGAAAAACAACATTGAGCATGGCAGAAAGACAGGGTCTCCTGTAAATAACCAGCAATTGCACAGATGAGCTCCAATGAATGAGTAATGCAAGATGTATGTACAAAGCTGTACCTCCTCCTGTATAGAAGGGTTATCATAGAATCATAGAATTATAGAATCATAGAGTGGTTTGGGTTGGAAGGGACCATAAAGGTCATTTAGTTCCAAGCCGCCTGCCATGGGCAGGGGCACCTTCCACTAGACCAGGTTGCTCCAAGCTCTGTCCAACCTGGCCTTGAGCACTGCCAGGGATAGGGCATCCACAGTTTCTCTGGGAAACTTGTTCTAGTGTCTCACTGACCTTGTAGTGAAGAATTTTTTCCTAATATTTAATCTAAATCTATCCTCTTTCAGCTTAAAGCTATTCCCCCTTGTCCTGTCACTACATGTCCTTCTAAAATGGCTTATCAAAGCCTTATGATCAGCCTTATGGCTGATCAAAACCTAGTGGTGAAGCTGGTAGCGCTGCAGCACACTGGGGGAAGAGCTGAGTGCTTGCAGCAGGGCACTGGGATAAATACAGCTCCTGGAGCTCTTCAGGCTTGCAAACACAACTCACTGATGCCTTGGAAACTCTAAAATCATGGAGAGAGAACAGTGCTGGGTATGATGTGGGAAAATTATGCAGAAAGGAAAAGCCATGTTACCTGTGACTGAAGCACAGAGAAAAGGTGAAAGATGATGAGGCAGAAGAGAAGATCCCAGCAGGCATGAAAGAGTCCTCTCCTGGTCCAGACTTACTCTTTGCAACCGGCAGCTTTTGGGAGCTTCCTTGTTTGGTGACATGTCATGAAAACAGCAAGGAGCCAGGAAAGGAAAACGAGGAAAGGAGGAAGAGACAGGGAAGAGCCTGCGTACAGCCCTTGTCAGAGTTGCATTGGAGGCACCAGAAATGAGGAGGAATAGGCCTCATCCCATGATGAATGATGGAAACACAGCAACTTGCAAGGCCCACTGTACAAGGAGCCTTTGCACAGGCTTTGTGCAAAAATGCTGTGTGCCCTGAATTTTGCAGGTAAAGGGGAACACGATGAGTACAAATCTCACCATGCAATCTGTGGGAAGAGGTGGGATAAAAGGAAGGCTACCCTGCCTGAAAAGAGTAAGAAGAAGCTAAAGAAAACTTCTAAAACTGAGGTCTTTATTGCTCAAACATCTCTATACCTTTTTCAAGGTTGCCTCGCAGTTGAGAGCTTCTGCTCTCCTAGTGTGAAATATCCTAAAATAAGTAACACTATCTTCTCCAGTGGTGCATTATAATCAGAGTAGGAGTTTTTAAAAAGCCAAGGGGAAATGTGTGGTCTAATTTCCAGCTGAGCTGATCAGAGATCAGTTTTCTTACATCTTTAAAGGTATTTTAATATAGTAGGTTTTCTTATTATACTTTGTTAGATTACAGGAAATATTTACTACTCAAAATTGTTAAGGAATATATTTTACCATATTCATTGTCTTATTTCCTTTGCCCCTTCAGCAATTATGTCCATTAGTGTCTGTAAAAATAGAGATACTATGATTCTATGATTCTATGTTTACTTCATTTAATTAAAGTCTGATATTTTCTGCCTGAAGTACAATATCTACTTGGTGCTTTTTTTCTACATTAGATGCATGTTAGCTACACGAGTGGATAATAACAGTGAAGAGGGATTTTGTACTTTAATGCTAATAATTCTATTTTTTTTTCCTTACCATTCACTCACTCTTCCAGCTGATGTCATTGGAAGGACACATATAGGAAAAGCGTGATCAGACAATTAAATGCACTTCATATTTCATGTGCAGCAGTATTTTTCTTGAAAAAACACATGCTTTTTGCACACCAGCTTTAGTTTTCAGTTGTTTTTTGTGATTTCATGTCTTGCAACATCTTCCTTTGGAGCACTATATACAGCCATGGGATGAAAGAAATGCTTTAGTCATGACAGTTTCCAGAAGTCTTTCTTTGCATATGATTAAGGATGGCTCATTCTGCTGCTTCCCTCACCAGCTCAATGCTCAGTTAACTAGCTCTTGTCCTCTTTTTCTGATGTATTTTCTTGCTGCCCCAATATACACTCATTGCTGTATGTGACTAGTTAACAGAGCCTTCCTCAACCATCTTGAAATACTGAAATCCCACTCATTCCAGGTTATAGGGTGCTGCTGCAACCAATGAGCTGTACACATTACACCTGTTAAGTGTCTGCAAGAGCATATATAGGGTGCATTTCTGCAATCAAATGTCCCTCTGCTCCAGCAAAGGTTAAACCAATGGTCCATGGCTGCAAAACCGCAGGTTTGAGTCTTCCATCACAACTGTTTGTGAGTTAAGGATGGTGAATAGCTAGAAGCTCCATACCTCTTTCTCCCTATGAAGTAGGGAGCATGTGTGTCCGGGCACATCTGGTCATACCAAGTCAAACAACAGTAGAGGTGGATCAAGGCAGATATATCCCCAAATATCAATCTTTCTTAATTAAACATTTAACATTAACATTTAACCTCATCATCACAGCCATATTTCTGTTGAACTGTTTTCTTTTCTGGTGCATCAGCACTACCTGATTGCAAAAAGAAAAAAAAAAAGAAGAAAAAAAGAAAAGAAAGCGAAGAGATACCGCATCAAAAATGATACCTCCTTCTACCCCAGCTCCAGCAAGGGAATTTCATGAATCAATGCAGCTGGAATCAGCTGGAGTTTGTACCACAAAGGCATCCTGTCGCCTGGAGCCAAAGAGACCCCACCTCTCTTAACAGACATACATCCATTTTGAAAACAAAAAATTAGGTTGCTCCTTCATTCTGCTTACTTTCTGTCTGCTTGTGTAAATAGATATAGGACATATCTTAAAAGTCTGCATGATCGATGCCTTCTGATCGACTGGGTTGGGTCAGATATCTGCTTTAGACCTCTCTTTTAATATCACCTGAAGTCTCTTCCGCTTCAGACTAGGTCAGCTATTATTGTGTTCAGAATATTAGAACTGTTTTCAAAGATGTTGTAAATTAAACCCTATCATTTCTTATGAGTCTCTTCTTCCTTTCCAATGACATTGTTTGGGCAATGCATCATAAAAAACTCCTTGGTACAATGGTGTATGGCACTAATCTATCATGCAAGCACTGTCTTTTTGGTGATATATTAGAACAATGCATCATTAAAACATCATTGATGGAGATATGTATTATACAGCTAACAACTGGCTAGCAGCAGCATGTATATGGGAATTTAGATGGGTTCAATGTATTAAATCAAAAGTACATGGAATTAATTCTTAAATAATAATAGCTGAATGCTGTTAAGAATGGTGTGGAGTTATATATTAATAGGTATAATGAGAGCTTCCGCAAGACATTTCAACTAAAAAAAATGCTATTTTAATGAAGTGGTGGAAGGTGCCCTTCTGCCACCCACATTGTTTTCCTGTTCCAGAGCGGGCCAGAAAGGAAAGAAAAAGGCAGAATGAAAAGATATAGGGCAATAGTCCAAAGGCATTACTGCCTCCCACAGCTTTGATGGGAAATAGGAAAAATAATAAAAGCAAGTGAAAATTTAAATGGAGAAAAGCGGTACCATTCTTTTCAGATTGCTGACAGCTTTGGGTCTTTTTAATATCCCCAACTTTGAAGTTAAAACAGGGTCTCTGATCTTTAAGAAACCAAAGTGATGTGGACCATGGATGTGGGCACTAATAAGAAGAATGAAAGGGATGCATGACTCTATGTGATTCATTAGTTTCTAGCAAATTATGTGGCTTTGTCCTGGAGCATTTGTTAAATTCCCTGTCTTTTTTGAGAGTGATTTCCATTGCCCAAATGAAAATATGGGGTCACATCTGTTGAGGAAAAACTGTGTTGCCAGAACCTTTTGCAGACTATTTCCACTTGTGCTGGAACATACAATGCACCTGCAGTTTCTGGATGGTCAGCTCTTCCTGACCCCTTCATCTTCTGGGAATATTCAGGAAATACTTAAGGGGTCAGGAAGAGTCTGTCGCATTCTTCTATATGGGTCCTTTTTGCCTCCAACTGCAAGCTAAGGGCAAAAGCTGTGTTATTAATCTGCTCTGATTCCTTTGGGGGGATGTTTTTGGTTTTGTAGCGGTTCTCAATGACCTGAAAGATTTTTTATTTTTTCATCTTCTCCTCATTTCACATGGTAAGAATACTTTACATGGTCAGTTATTTCATCTCAGAACACACCTCTCAGCCATAGAAAAAATAACTTGTTACAGCGAAGTATGACAACTGTTTTATCCAAGCTCAAGGAGCATATTGGTGTCAGAGCTGGGATTCTTAGACTTAAAACCCTATTTAACTTCCAGAACTTCCAGCAGTCCTTCACATTTGTTAACTGTTTTATCAGACTGATTTCTTGTATTACAACAGTACTAGCTTAACCAAACTTTCAGGCCCACTATCAGCACAGCAGATTCAGCTCACTAATATACAATATAAATCACTTATTGCCAATCTATCTTTATTCCTAAAACCCAAAGTAGACAATGATCCCACAAAGAAGCATTCTGTGGACAGGGTTTGGAAAGGATAATCCAAACTCTAGAGTAATCTCAAAGGTGCAGAGGTACCCTGCATCTTTGGTCTGCAAAATGAGAAAGCTACCTACTAATAGACGGAAATGATGATATGTCGTGGTTCAGTGATGAAACTGCAAATTGTTCAGCTATATTAACAGAAGGAGAGAGATATGGGAGCGGGAGCCGCAGGCTCAGCAGCACAGGGAAACCACTTGGTAGCATTTTGTAACGATGGTGAAGAGAGGGAGTGTGCTTCCGATGCCTGAGGAATCATTTTCCACACAAAGACTTTTCCCTGTCTACAGCTTTGAGTACATCCTGCACTCCACCAAGGCATTCAGCATTGCCAGGCATTGGGTTATCACATGCCCTATAACTTCCAATAATTAATTTCCCTTTCCACTGAAATAATATGTTACATCAACGAATATCATTGACACAGTGAGGTGTCAGTGAATGTCCTGGTTCTGCTGTTAGTGATGCAATGCAGGACAGACAGAAAATAAACTGCTCAGTAGTTTAAAGATATTGCCTGGAAACATGATGTGGATGTAAAAATTCAGTAGTACAAGGCACCACAAACTCATCTGTTCTTTTTGCAGTTCAAGCAGTACTTTTTCTTGTGGCTTCCGGCAAGTCCCTCAGTTTTTCTGAGCCCAGTCCATAAAATCAGCCTTGCAGTTTTTGTCATGTCCCGTACAAGAGAGCATTAAAGATTGATTCATTCTTGTTTGAAAATTGCTGTGAAGATGAAAACTGCAGTATAAATTCTGCCTATTGTTCCAGTGGTCTCCTGATTTCAAAGGCTGTCAGGGTTAAAATGGTGGGAGACTGATTTAAGTGGAAATCAAGACACAGTGTGGCTGATGCAGGAGTCAGACACAACATGTTCACTAGCAGCAGCCTGAGTGGAAATGATGCATGGAGGAATGATACATAAAGCTCTTCAACACCATAAAGGCACACATAAAAAAATTTCATTACTGCCTTTTGGACTCTCTAGCCACTGTTCCTACAACTCTTTTGGGCACTGGCAGTAGTGAGAAACATGTTAATGGAACAGAGCAGTATCTGGACCATCTGGGAAGGATATTGTGTCAGGTTGTATGATGAGATACACAGACATCCTTTGGAGTTTGCCAAGAGTGAGACAATAATATGGATGCTTAGAATAAAAGCCCTGCCTTTGGAAGCAGATAGCAAAATATCAGAATGGTAAAGATTTGGAAAGAGAAGCTCACACTGTGACACACAGAGGCTCTGTCAGAACTCATGAAAGAAGCTAGCAAAGGCTCCATCAATGCCTTTCATAAAACCTGTCAAGGTAAGAAAGAGGCAAGTACAGAAGTGACAGATACCAGTATGCCTGTTTTAGTGAGAGCTAGAGCAGAAACCCAGGAATCCACCCCCCAAGGACAGTGCAGCTGCTTGTTGCTGTGGATGGGAAAATCGGTGCAGAAAAGAGTCCAGAAGCTTTCACTCAGATTTTCTCTTTAAGAAATGGAACAGCGAAATTAATGAGGTTAATTAATAACCTTGAAAATTCATCTTTAATTAAAAACCTGCACTGACTCATTTAAGACAAGGCATATTGGGCACTCACAGAGTGGATGATGATACCTGAGATGGAGTCCTAGTCTCACCTAATTGAACTCACTGCAGAACTGAGCAGCCTCCACGGCAGCACTGAAATGGGTCTGGAAGTGGGAAGGGCTCCAGGTGGTGTGCTCGCCACCATCACCTGTAAGAGAGTTGAAAGCCACTGGCAAATCTGGGGCAACCTGAAAGCGGGAGCTGACCAGTGAAATCTGTGGAAAGAGGCACATGGATAAAGCAAAAGATGTTCTAGCTCATGCATTAACAGCATCATTACCATCAGTTCTCTGCATCATGGCTGTGTCTGTTGAGGTAGCCTGTGACAGGACGCACTCCTCTAGGTGCCATACATACCCATGGTAAGAGACTGGCCCCACAGGTTGGGGCTAGATGCAGTTTTGTCCAACAGCCTGGGTCTATGTCAGACATGAGGCCTAGGATAAGATGGAAACAACACAAAAGCATGCAGGAAAATGCCATCCAAAGAGTGAGAAGCTGCAAATGAATCAGTGTGTTATTTTACTCTGCGGTTTCCTGGTGAGTCCATACTGCTGTGCAATGACAGAGCGTATGAGAACAGCCTTCCTGACATACACAAGAACAGTGCAGGGCAGTCTTGTAACCTATCAAGGTTCCACTGTGCTCCCTTTAACAACTTTCTCCCTCCACACATTTAGAGGACCAATAATAATTAATTAAAACATTGCCCTTCTGCACTGCTTTACAGTCACAGCATTTTATAAGCATTACCAAACAAAGCTTCCCAGCCCTCCTGGGAGGTAAGAGTGGTTGTGATCCATGTTTTACGGCTGGATAAGCAAAGGCTGGGGGAGATGAGAGACTGATTGCTCCCAGCCTTGCCTGAGCAGGCCAGGGGAGAGGCAGGGCCAGGAAACCTTCCCTTTTCTCTTGCATGGCATTTCCCAGCCCAGCTGTCTCCCCAGTAAAAAGCCCAGCAGCTCTGGGGTATCTGCCTGTCCCTGTGACATGAGGGCTTCCCTAGAGAGATCAGACTGTATGTCTCATCGCAGAAGTGCCTGCAGGAAAAGGACTGCTCACTGGGACAGAGAAAAAGGCACATGCTGACTGACAGACAGTTTGCTCTACACTAATAGGGAATTTTCAGGGCTGAGGACTGGTACCCAGGAATTTCAGTGTCCACTTCTTCCCTGCCAGTGAGATCGTACGACTTGGGGGTAGCTGAAATGAGCAGTCTATAAGTAAGTGGACCAAGTGTTTTATTATCTAAAAAAGGGAGATGATCAAGGTCAAGAGACTCATAACCAAGCTGTCTTATTAGATTGCTAGCTCCAATTTTGGGCTCAGATGTTGTAGCATATAAAAACTGACATATATTTATTACAGAAAAGCTGCCTTTGGGCTCTCTAATGTCCATTGTCAGCAGTACACACAGTAAATGCATGTTTCCTTGGGGCTTTCAGGGTAAAGACTGCTTTTATGTAACATACGTACACACGTGTACATATGTACAGAAGGATATGGGAACAGTTTCACTGAATTCTGTGTGGACAAATTAGTCTACCTGAATGCCATGTTGAATTTCATTGCACTCGTTATCACTGCACATCTGCCATAGCTGTTCCCCTCTCTGGCAGATTGACAGTCTGTGCCTCCTGCAGTAGGTATGTGGAAAAGGCTTTCTGTTTGCAATGCTGTCTTCTGCACCCCTCTCCCTCTCCTAAGAAGCTTTAGATGATACAATACATACCTTTGTTTCACTTGTTCCTGCTTTTTTTTCCAGCAAGAAAAATGATCATGAACACTTTTCCTTCCTCTGAGCAAAGCCTCCTCCATGTATAGTGAAAATAAATATTCAGACAAGCCAATCAGCTCAGAAAACATCTAGGAAAGCATTCACACTATTTTAAAAACTCCTTGCCCAATGCTGTAGTGGCAGTTGGCACTGAAAAGCTTATAAAGAAAATAAACAAATATATTCTCTCAATTCAGATTCAGAAGAAAGCAATAGTAACGCTTGCTATACTGCAAACACTTCAAAACCCAGAAACAAACCAGCCAAAATTGTTTTCCTAGTTATCTTTTATTACTTTCCCTAGGCCTTTTCCATAAGGTACCTAGTAGAAATGAAAGCAATAGTTTTATATAGATAAATCCTTAGCACTGAAAAGAGACAGATCTCTTTTCTCTACGCGCTCAAATGCTGCACCAGCCTATATAGTGTTTGAAAAACATGTGGGAAGGAGATCATTCTCCCTTAAATTCAATAGGCTTTTAGAGTAACATTTATTCATTTCTGTAGAGTTTTTCCATATGGAATTTCAGAGCCTTTTATACAAGAAGGTGCCCCCTTTTCTCCTCTCCCTCTTTTCGGCATGTTCTTTCACCAGCACAAAGCTGAAATGAACAATAGTAGACACTTGACTTTACAGCCTGCAACATCCAGAAGTTTAAAGAACAAAGAATATATACACAGCCTAGGGGCTAAAGATAGCAAGTTCAGTGTGATGGGTAACTCTGGCTCCAGGGGGAAGTTGTGGTGCTGGTGGAAGAAGGTTCATTTTAGGAGCCAAAGAAACCGCATACTGAAAGCTGGTTCTGATGTGGGCTGGCTACAAAATCCCAACTGAGTCACTGCCTCTCCAAGCTGCATTTTATACAGCTGTAAAATGGGGTTTTGGCCCAGAAGCCTGGGTAATGGATTTATAAGACATTATAAAGAATATAAACAAATAACTGCTTTTTTCATGTGGGAGGGCAGGAGCAAAGACAGAAGGGAAAAAAAGCAAATACACTGAGTGGGAGTGTGGGGACAGGAGTTGGGACAATTTATTAATTGGGTTTCCATCTCATTCTGGTAAACAACTTACAGCTGGGTGAATCTTCTTTTTGATCGTTCTCTGCCTGATGAGCATTTCCTCGTGCTGTGTCCCTAGCCCCTGATACATGCTGGAGGCTGCTCCTTGCAGCCCTGCCTGCCAGCATCACCTCCCTTGTGGTGCTTGCTCCTACCTCGAGGAGCTGAGCCCTGTTGGCTGTCCCCTGTTTTGTTCCATGAGGACAGGTGGGGTGACCATGACTTCACATCCTTCTGCCACAGCATCATCCTGCCTTCCCTCAGGCTGAAAACGGGTCTGGGGAAACATGTCTTAGTCCCCAGCTGGTTAGTTACTGAAGGGAAACAGGAACTGTTTCTCTCCGTCAGCCTCAGATGTCCCTCTGGAGACTCAGGTGCAAAGTGCAGGCCACCCGTGAGACCTGGGAGAGCAAGGAAGGGGAGCAGGGCAGGTTAGAACCCCGTGCAAAGCCATAAGGGAAAGACAAGGTCTTACTTATGTCCCCTTCTCACTAAATCTCTGGGAGATCATGTCCTTGCTTGCCGCTATAATCACTGATTACACTCCATTTGCCTGTTGTATAAAAGCTGCTTGCTTAATTAATATAATTTTAAAGGGCAGTCTTGGCATGAGTGACACAAGCTGGTTTGAACTCCAGTAAACACATTTAGTATGTGATCATCTTAAGCAACTCCTGCAGCCTTTCTATGACGAGCAGACAGAAAGCACCATGAGTTAATGAAGTGTGTTTTAACCAGCTGATGCTGGTCAAAGCTTTGATCAGGTTTAAGGCAGGGTGGAAGAGGCGAAGCAGAGTGCTTCTCCATGTTCTCCAGTATCACTGAAACTGTTAATCAGCCTGCTCTGCAGTCTACTGCAGAGTTTGCTTTATTAAAGCTCCCTGCTGCCTGTACACGTTCACTGGCACAGACATCGAGAGACAAGCAAACACTTACCCAAGTGCAGAGTACTCACTGCTGCATTGCAGAGTTTACTGGCATAAAATGACAGGGGTAGGTAATTGCAGGTGGAGGCTTGGGTTCTCCCTCAGCCTGCTGGCATCTGCAGTCTTGTGGATTTCTCCAACAAGGGATAGGTGGAGGGTTGGGGCAAAATATGTACCTTTAGGTCTCTCTTTCCAGCTCCTAAATCTCTGGATAGCTGGCATTGCTTATACTAGTCTCGAGTGTGGTCTGTGCTGCTTAATGTGGTTTTTATTCACAGTTATTTTATAAAACTAAAAATTCATTTCCTTTGAGGTACTCAGCATAGTTTTAGTTGTTATTATTATTATAAACTAACTTTGCCTCTGCCCAGAAGTCCTCTGTAAGGCTGAGGATGCTGTTTTGCTATTCAGTATTCAAAGTAAATTCAGCTCCCTTTTCAAGGAGCTTGCAGCCTGTGTATTAGAGGCTTTCTGGTTTTCCTATAGCTTGTCTCACATAGAAGCTTGAGCAGGATGAAGTCACTTTTGCAGGAAATTGTATGTGATGAATTCAGTTCTTTCCCCCCCCGCCCCAATAATCCCATCTGCAGGGTTATACATTTTTATTTTTTCTTGTGCCAGCACAGAAATATTTGATTATTCAATTTATTTATGGAGGTTTGATACCAAATAGCTGGTCTGTTTTGTAATGTCTGTAACCACATTGGATTTGTTGTTTTCAACAGACAGGTTTTTTTCTGGAAGAAAGCTGGTGTTTGCTTAAGAATTGCTAGGCAGTTTCTAATCTACTGCTATAAACATGCATGTGGAAATTTAATGACGATCATTTTGTCATCTGGGAGCAGCTGATTCAGGATTTCTTACATACCTGAGGAATACAAGGGGGAATAGCTGCTTTTTTTTTGCTTTTTATTTTAATGGAACAAGGATGGCTCAGATTTCTTGTCCCTATATGTTTCCTAGTGATACAATACTGCAGTCTCTGCCTTACTCAGCTCATGTCTAATTGCAGAGTGTTTAGCAAAAGAATTCACGTGCGAGTTTTAGATTTGAAGTTAACCATCCATTGTACTTGGCTTTGTTTACAGATGTCAGCTGAACAGCAGAATCAATCTAACAGAGAGAAATTCATTCTGAGGCATATATGAAGATGAGCTTGCATCAAGAATTTGTGGTTTGGGAGAGTTTAGGGAAAAGAGAAATTCTTAGCTGCTTTTCATCAAAAAGCCAGGATGTTTCAGTGCAAGTGTGACATCTGTGGCAGCACTGCTTATTGACAGTCTTCTGGGACAAGCTGGCCAGCAGGACTGGGTATCGTGGGATTTAAAGCTCCATGTTCATATGGCAGCTTAACTGCCAAGTGTACACATTCCGAGGGAAAAACAAAATTTACCTTAAAAAGACCTACTGGAGCTTGATTTCTGGAGCTGTTAGAGATCCCTTGACTCCCATAGAGATTGGTGGGAGCCTTGGGTACCAGGTGCTTCCAAAAACAAAGTCTCATAATCATGATGAAGATCATAAAAGAGAAACCAAACGTGATGTCATTATTATTTTAACCTTTCACATCCCAGTTTCTATACCAATAAAATGAGGATGAAATTTTACTACTTTTAAGGAGTTTAAAGTGTTAATAAAAAATAATCTCGGGCATCCTGCAAAGAAGACATTGGGAAGTGACACAGTTGTTATGCTGTTAAATCGCTCGAAAATGGCCATTTTCTCGTCATTCAAATCCTACTTTAATTCACTTCCTCCGGTGACACTTTCAGTGTTAATCCATCACACAGAAGTGTTGCAGTTTTAATTAAAAAGGAAATCTCTATCTCACTAAGCTTAGTCTGCCATCTGATCATGCAGTATGGTTTACGGACAGTATTATCTGTCTAATTTGCTTCATAAAACCGTGACTTAAGCCAAGCAGAACACATTGGCGGCCCTCAGTTAATAATGCCGCTCTAACCAAAATCAGCTATGTTTTAAGCAAAACTGTGCTGCAAGAAGGGAGATGTGAGCACATCACACATGGTGCTGCACACAAGGAGGGTTACAGGGGCACAGAGAGCTCAGTGGGATACCTCATTGAAATGAAATCTCTAAATTGAGTTTGGAGGAGCTTCTGAAAGTATGTGTTCCAGCTCAAGATACGAATTTGAAGCAGGATTTACTGGATTAAATCATTTGGCTTCTGGTATAATGAAGGCTAGTGGTCCCTACTGGCCTTTAAAATCTAAGATCTCAAGTACTGGCAGTGGTTATGTCCCAGGTCACTCAGAACTCTATAAATCACGTAGTGAAGTGAATTGCAAAGATATGAACTATCCTGAGGGTCTGTATGGGGCAAATATTCACAGTGGATTTACTAATATCCCCAAATTTGATCCCAGCAGGCTATGGGATCAGCACAAGTCCAGGACTCTGGAAAAAATCTGTTAGTTGCTCTTAAGTAATGCAGTTCTCTCAGGACAATACAAGGGTGAAGAGCAATAAAACCAGTCTTGTTGTTTGGCTCTCAACAGTACTGACACATCAAGGTAGCAAACATGACCCAGGAGTTACTGAGTGAAAACAGAGCCCTACAACAACTGTTTCACATTACTGTCAGATTTTTAAAGCATTGTGGGAGGAAACCAGTGGGGGAAGGAAGAGGAGACAGAACTGGATCTTGTATTCCCTATTATCAGAGGAAGGAGAGAGGCACAAATCTGTGTCACACTGTAAGCTCTTTACCTTAGAGGAAGGTGAACCATGCCTGGCAGAAATTAAATGTTAATGTGTCAGATCATGTCCAAAAGCACACAAAGCTCAAAGGACAGCTTATGATACTGTTGTGGTTTAAGCCAAGCCAGCAACCCAGAGCCATGCAGCCCTTCGCTCACTCCTCCCCTTTCCTCCCCCTGCTCCCAGAGGGATGGGGAGGAGAATCAAAAGAATGTAACTCCCACGGGTTGAGATAAGAGCAGTC
>JANHGB010042126.1:32515-45639 GCA_026283785.1 Coracopsis vasa
AAAGTCAAAAACACAGCACTGCACCAGCTACTAAGAAGGAGAAAAATGACTGCTACTGCTGAACCCAGGACAAATACCTTTTGAAAGCAAGATCTAATTTAATTTATTTGCATATCCTTATGCTCAATCCTGCAAATTAGCATCAGTGGGTTAATGTACTGCTACCATTAAGCTCCCTTGAGATTATCAGAAAACTGTTTTCAACAAACTGTGGGCATTGAATTGAAGTGTCTGGTCAGGGGAAAACAGATCAAACTATGTTGTCTTAATTGTGACCTAGTTTGGGATGCAGTACAGTGGCAGCAACCCTTGCTAAAGAGAAATAGTGTATTGATTTTACTGAGAACCTCATCAATCACTGATCACAGTGGCCCACGGATCATTAATCTCATTAAAAAGTTCAGCCTCATGGCAGAAGTGATAGGAGGCACACCAAAAGTGTGTAAATTAGACATACTTTCACAAATTTGAATGGCCCTGGCTGGCATCCCTGAGGAGAACTCCATTTCTAAATTGAGCAAACTCTTCACTGACTCTAGGTGAACTTCAGTCATTTACTGTGTGTCACATATTGTCTTTAAGGCCCGTGGAAACTGCCCAGAAGATATCTATCTGGCCTGTTACTGAAACAAGTTTATAATACTCAACTCAGGGAAGGAAGAGCTGAATCAATGGGCATGGTACATCACCTCTTAAGGCTGTGATCTTTTTGACAACAAATGTCTCTGCTGTCTGAGCTCTTTAGATGGGGTCATTGGTAAAGAGTCTGGGAAACAATATCTGAGAATACACAGACAACCTTGATTTTCTGTGTTTCTGTGAATCCAAGGAGTTTGTGTTGCTTTGAGGATGATGACAAACAGTAAAGAAAGTCAGTTGTTCATGTTGGTCCTTTTAACTAAGGCAGAATCTATTGTACCATTGAGCTGAAGGTTTTGTTGTCTCCCCTATGGGCTATCATATAAAAAAGATGAGTTGTGACGGGTTCTTTTTGTTAGATACTGGACTTTTGGAGGGAAAATTGCTTAATATTCCCTAGACTATTTCTCATCAGTACACCAGTTCAGCATGTGGCCAAATCAGAAAGATGCTATCCTGCAAGTTGGGATGAGCTGATTCAATGTCCACTGGATGGGAAGATTCTGATGTCCCCCACATTCTCGCATTTCCAGCTTTGCACAATTGCCGTTCACCTTATGTCAGCACTGGTGCTTGTCAGACACACCTGTGTTTTACCACGTTTGCTAATCCAGAACAACCCTAACCCAGCAAAAGGGAAATAAATAGATAGTTTTCTCCTGGCTTGAGGAGCTGCTTGAGCTCCTTAATGAATGTTGAAGCTCATATGAGGTGGAGGAGTAAGTGAATGGTTGGGAATGGGAATGCCAAAGGGAAAGAAACCTGAGGAGGTGGCTGGGTTGCAAGCATAAGCTTGGCATCTCACCTGCTCATGGAACCAGAAGTTATGAGAATTGCGTTGAGATGCCATCAGTATGTGGATCAATAACTCATTTCCACTGTTTACAGTCAGTACAGATTCCCAGTTTTCCAGTAACAAGATATGCAAACCAGTGGAGTTTAAAGCTAGTCAAAGTATCACTAGTCAATCAAAGAAATTGGTTGCCATATGCCTGATTAGTTCCTCTCTTCTTTCATGGCTTTATTGGCATGCTCAGGACAAGTGGAGGGCCCCCAAACATGCTTCTCGCATTGCTCCTCACTCTGCTAACTCTCTTGCCTAAGTTACATTTACTGGAGAGTAAGAGTAAATTGTTATGTTTAGTTGCAACTATATTTAGGAAAGATACTATGTGTGATTTGGGCATTCTTCCAAATGGATAAAGATGGGCAGCTCAAGGGTTGGGAGGAAAGACTCATCTCACCCATGCCTTGAGTACCACTCCCATATGAACACACACACAACAAGCCTTTTCCACCAGCAGTCTCCTATCCTTGTTTGCCAACAACGACATCCAGGCCCCGAGAACACACAACTTACTATGTCACAGCTTGGCTGGCAGCTAAGAGCCAGGCATATAATTGGGGCAACAGCAGTGCACAAACACCATCTGGCCAAAATCAGCGCTAACAGGCATCTGTGTGTAGCCTTCAGTAGCCTTAGTTTGAACTGGCTTTGCCTGCACCCCAGTGTGAGAATTTTCTGTGGTGGGACATCGTGTGCTAAGGAAGCAATGGCAATAGACACAGTCATAGCAGAAGCTGACTGTGTGTTTCTGCAACAGCCTCTGCATTCATTTATTGGGCTTAGTCATTTTATAAGGAGGATGCTGGTGTGGTCTTTTGCTGTACATGAGACAAGTACATTCTGACCCTGATGCTGGGGTGGTGTGGATATGCTCACCCCCAATTGCAAAGAGCAGTGGAGACTGGTAAGATGCCAGGTTTGTTCCCAGAGCACTACAACGTCGTCATGGTTTACATGCTCCTGAGGGACACAGGCCAAACTATAATGGGTAGCCAGGGGACCAGGGCTTGCTACAAGCATGAGCTTGAAAGGTAGCGTAAACAGGCTTTTTGTCTCCTCTTAACAGGGGCCCAGTACATAATGCTGCATTTGAAAACAGTACGTAAACCCAAGGCTTAATCATGGGTGCAGGGAAGCATACCAGATCATTGCTTCCTAGACTGTTGAGTTAAATGTGCAATGCTTAATGTTAATATTAACCTATATACTGAATGGTTTAGAAAGTACCTGTTTGTTTTGAGCTCTCCCAGCTGAAACACTTCAACTGCAGAGTTCTCTGCGCAGAACTTGTTATTCTGAAACTTGCTTTCCCAATTAGCTGGAAAGAGTCTGATTATTTTCACCCTTTGGATCACATTTTAACTCCTGTAATAGCTTTACCTGAGATAGATTGATGAGCAGAGATTTCTTTAACAATGCTGTGATTACAGTCTGATTATGCTTTCTGCGTGAATGAAACTTTTGATGTAATTGGGTGTGAATTTATGGAGAGCCTTTTAAAACTTCGTTAGCAATTCAGCTGGGTTGTCTCTTCTGACTGGTACAGCTTGTATCTGTCACACGAGGGTATTTTATTGAGCCATGCACTTTATTTAATGTAAATATGTAAATGCAAACTTAGACCAAACTGTAAGTCATGAGTCTGCTTACACCCTGACATGAACTCAGGGTCTCTGTCCTGTAGTTCCGACAGCTCCAGTTGGACATGACTAACCCTGTCAATGTTACACATCATTAAACATGTCTGCCTCATCCCTTCCTGATTAAAGAGTAGGTTATGTGATCCCAGGTTATCGCCAGCAACATGGACAGAAACTGCATAGCTCACAGGTACAGCATGACTTAGCCTGAGGTCAGACTGGTGTTTTCGCCTTGATATTGTTGGCTTTGTCTATAGCTTGCAGAATATCCGCTCTGCCTTCACAGGCAATACACAATGGAGTTAAAGATGCTTTATGCTGAAAGACTGAGAAAGTTTAGGTTGTTTTGTTTAGAGAAAAGTTGACTGAAGAAGAAAGGATAACTGTTTTCAACTATAAAAAAGGTTACTGCAGAGAGGAAGGGATAACCTGGTCATTATACGTGCTATGAACAAGACAAGAGGTAGGGTGCTTGGATTGCAGTAGGGTAGATTGAGGGAAAGATTCCCTCTCAGTAAGGAGGTGAAGGTCAGAAATCAGTTATCAGGAGGGCATGGCATTTCTACCATTTCACCAAATACCTGTCATAGGCAGGTACAAGGGCATTGGCATAGCATGAGCAGACAAGAGACAGGCTGGATCTGAAGGGAGAAGTAGAGCCTCAGTACCTGTGAACAGACCTCATGTCACCATTAGCAACAGCAAAGCGACTCACGTCCCTTTGCCCCCTCCATTAATGGGGTTGTATGTACATCTTCCACGGGTATAACTCATTCCGACTTATTTTCTAAGTACAGTTATTAAATTGCAGAGCTGAGAGAACGCAGGTAATCTAATTCTTAGTTATCTGTTCTGCCCACTAGACCACAAATACTGCCATTCTCCTGAAACATTAAATTAAGCCAGGCTAATAATGACTTTTCAACATGCATTCAACACATGGGTGTTGGCAGCAGCAGCCCCAAGGCTGAGGGGACCATGGGAGTCCTTAATTAGGAGGTGTGGATTTTTCTGGGGGGAAGTGATTTAGTGGCCTAGAAAGGTATTCTTAGTGTCCTCCCATGAATGCAACTGCGAGCAATAAATTATCTTTGTGCCAATATTTTTGTAGCAGGTCATATTTTTGTGGTGTCAAGCATGCTGCTGTATTTTCTGCAATAAAGCTCACTAATCAAAACAAGTCAGAGCTTATCTAAGCCCCTAGCCAGAGATATCTCTGTGGTGGCTACAGAGCTGGGTTTCCTAGCAACCTAAAAGGCATTAGACAGGGCTTTGTCGACATTTATCTGTAACACACAAAACCTCCCGTTTGAATAATGTTATGGGTGTGACATCAATTGACAAAAGCCAGGAAATTCAGAGCTGGGGCTGATTTTCTATCCTTGCTGCTCATCACACTGAAAGACAAAAGGCACAGTCATGTGAGTGATGAGCAGAGCAAACCAACATTTATATTTCCTGGCTTTTGTCCAAAATGAGATGCCATTTAAATGAGGTGGCTGATATTAATTTCCTTTGCTTAAGATAGGTTTAATTCTTACTGTAGGTAACATGTTGGCAGTGCTCTTAGCTTCTCCATGATCCACTTTCTCCTTAGGAGGGGCTGGCTTGCATGAGGAAAGAGATACCCCAGCCCCTCTGTGATCTTTGGTTTCGTCACAGTGAAACAAATTTTCAGACCCATGCCTTCAAAGGCTGTGAGCATGCTCTACCAGGGCCACCACTGCGTCCTTTGGCAGAAAAGATGCTCCATCACTATTAGTCCAGGGTGGAGATGGAGAGGACACACAGGTTAAAAACATTCTATCCTGCTACCAGTGTTCAACTTTATAAATAGAAAGATGCCTTTTATAGTTTTCAAGGAATTCTTGGTATGGATCTTGGAATGGATCTTGTTATCAAGCATTATGAAAACAAAAGGTCAGGAGAAAAAAGCATTAATGTAGGTGGGTTTTTTTTTTTTTCCCAGACCAAAAATATACTGAAGACTTATAAATGGTCTGAAAAGTGATACTTCAGCAATGTCTTTTATTTCTCCACTTGTAGCAATATAAGTGTTTAAAATCTTACAGCTTACACTTTGTGGAGGAGACTGATGGAGGAAGGGATGGAAGAACTACCATTGCTGCTGATTGCCACTTCAAATCCTTGGGGAAAAAGTCCTCTGAAAGTGAATGGGAACTGATCACCTCTCTACAGACTTCTTGAATCATCCTGAAGAATTTAACAGAAAATAATTCTTTTGCTTCAAATTACTATAATGTGGCTTAAGAGTGCTAAAAAATATATGTGTTAATTTTCACATCATCTGGGGTAAATTAACTTAATTTGATTTCTGTGCAACTCTGAATGTATACCAGCTCAATCTCTAGCTGTATAGCTTTTCATATGTGTATTTGCAGTGCTTTAGTGGTTTCATCTCTGGGTCTTTCACACAAAAACAACAGCCCTTTTTTACATTTGTTTGAGGTCTGACAGGAAGGGCTTATCTCCATGTAAATTCTTCCAGCCTGGTTGTGAATCCTCTGAAATAGTTTTTAAAGAAAGTTCTGATGAAATTTAGCTATAGTTGAGTACTCCGGTGTTGCAAGGGAAAATCCTCTGAATTGCTGTCAGTGGGTGAGCAGCCAGGCTTTCATCCCCTTCATTCTTCACTGTAATCTTCATTTACATAAGAGTTGGTGTTTTGCTCCCCACTCATGGATGCCATACTGTTTGAACTCCAAGGGGCTAATGGAATAAAGGCACTTACACAGACCTCTCTTCTGACCACAGCCAGGATTTCTTTAGCAAGCATATCATGAACATATACGGTAGATATACCACAATGGAGAGGAATTACTGTGCAAAAGCTTTTGAAAGAAACAGAAGCAGAATGAGGTTCTTGCACTTTCTGTCAACATCACCCTTACTGTCTACTGTTTGTTCTGCATTTGGCCTCCCCACCAGCAAAGCTTCTATTATGTGTGTGAAGGCAAGACAATGGCAACCCACTACGCTGCAAATGCATGCATTGTTCCACAGGCTCCCTATAGAAATCCCTGCATTCGCATGACCTGTTTCCAAAGTTTGGTGGTTGATTTGTCTTTTTTGTGAAGGGGGAGGGTAAGAGGAAGAGGGACAATGTCTCCCAGCTCTACGCAGATTAGTGGTATATTCATGTCCATACATTGAGGTGGATAAACCAGCCATATTTTCCCCCAAAGTGCTTATTTGCAATTCATGCATGAACTTGCTCAAGCAGCTTAAAATATTTAGTATACATTGAGATGACTGGAGAGTGGGGGACGGGGGGAGGATACAAAACTAGCGGAGATAATTGAATACACTTAGCAATCCTAGCAGCTTTACATAGCTGTATCATTTTCTCTATGGATAACGCAGCTGGGACAATGTGGTTAGAGTTTTAAAATATCTAGGGGTTTCTGTCTTTAGTTAACAATAATAGCAAAGTTTAGCATTAAACATTTTTAGCTCTGTTACAATATATACTTCTTAAATGCGTGACAAATTAATGTAAAATAGAGAACCTTTTCCCTTTGTCATTTTTTCAGGGCTCAGGTAAGCAGCTAGGGTCTCTGAAACACAGAAAACAGAAGTCCCTCAGATTTGACAGTGTTTAAAATGCCAAATGAGATCAAGGAGACAGGTATGCTATAATACAGGTTCATATGACCTCTAAAACTGGTAAAGTCCCTCAGCATTGGAGAATGTCTTGCTAGATCAAATCGTATGTTTCCAGCTTCATTCCAACTGAGCTTAAATCTGTACCTTTGCCCTTGCTCTGGCTAGGACCAGGACCTCAAACTCACAGTCTGCAGCAAAACACCCATTTCAGCTCAGACCTAATTAACTGCTTAATTAGAGCAGCACTGGGGAAACTCTGCTACTTGGTTTCCCTTTTTCTCTGGTGCCTGATGACACTTGTGGCAGGCCACGGCTCAGCACAAAGCATTCAGGAGGGCTGAGCCTTCCTGGTGATGCACAGCAGGTTCAAGGTGAAAGTCTCCTCTGCTGGGGCATTTCTCCTCTCTTCTGAGATAATTGACCTTAATGCCATCGCAAACCTCTGCCCCAGGTTGCGCCACTCACACCACAGTCATTTCCTTAGCTGGTGCTGGTGACTAGTGTCTGGCTGTTTAATTTGGAAGAACAACATGAAGGTCACTGAGGAAGGTAATACAGTCCTGTTGATTGAACATATGGATAAGGGCATCACAAAAAACTTAATCTACTTTGATAGGATGTGATAAATCAGGTTTTTGTGTGCAGCTGGCAAGCAGTACTTCTGAGTGTTACTTCGTCAGATAATCCAGACAGCAGAGTAATTATATATCCCTCCGGTCCCCTAATATAGCTTTAATCTAAGGATTAGGTCATTTTCATATTTGTAGGGTTTTCTAAAATAATATTGAATGTAACTCTTATTTATTTCCTACCTGCTTCCCGGTTTTTATTAATGACATATTTATTCCTGTAACCAAGCAGAAGGTCCTGGTTTAACACCAAATTAACTATAGAAAATTAACTCTATCCCAGCTGAAACCAGGACACAGAGGTAGTTTAAGGGGAAGATATCTGATATTCCAAAGGTTCATGAATGCCATTAAAGAGGACATTGGTGAGGTCTCCTCCAGAATAGTATGCCCAGGTCTGGCCATCCCCTGCTCCAGAGAAACTAACTCCAGTAGAAACAAATGCAAAGAATATATGGAATATGGACAACCTATCTGACAAGAAGGATTTAGATGTGTGAGTAATTATTTGGCAACGCGAAAAGGTAAGAGAGAAGTCTTGCTCTCTTGTGGATTCACAATTGTTTTAAACCAATCAATGTTCAGGCTGTTAGCACAGGGGGTTTTGAACTCTCTCTGCTTGTGCTGCATACTCCTGACACCTCCCTTGGCCCAATGCTTATGCTTGGATAACTCATTGTTCGGGTATCTTTTCTGAGTTAATTTTCAGCTAGATGAATTTTCCAAGACTGGCTGACCATGAGGTCAGCAATAGTGTGAGCAGTGGTGCAAAATGGAGGAAGAAATTTTACTACCTTGTCAAGATGCAGGATGTGCCTGTGCCCCTGCCTGGAGGGAGGTGAGAGAATGTCTGTTTGGCAGCAGGTCACACATAGAATCAGCTTAAGCTAAGCATGAAACCAGAATGGAGAGGTTAACATCAGCCAGGGAGAACTATTTAAGCTATGGTATAAAGCTGGCACAAGAACAGGTGAACATATGGCTATGAATTAAATTAGGCTGGAAATTAAACGACTTCTACCATGGGAGGAATAGGGTTCCAAAATAGCTTTCCAATGGAAGTAGGGGGGTTCAGAAGAAGTCAAACAAGTGTGAGATCAAGCTTAAGGAGATTTTCATGACACAGTTGCTGTGATAGTCAAGAACCTAGGCCAAAGAGCCAGGAAGTATATTTCCCCCTATTTCCCCTGCTTGTTTTCATTTTGACTTTATCTGTTACTCTTCTTTCTCCTCTTTTTTCCTGTTCTTTTTTCTACTCGGATGACAGGCCAGAAAATCCTCTCTCTGCATTTTCTCTGTTGCTGTTACATCCATTTGACAGAACAAGGCAAAGGCAAATCCCGTTCTGGTACATTTCAGTGGGCCTATTGAAGTCCACAGGTAGAGCCAGTGTGGTGCTGACCCTCCAGGCACAAGAGCTGGGGCTGTGGGAGACCAAGGTTCGCTGATGACACAGCAGAGTCCTTGTTCTCTCAGTGCTCCTTGCTGCTGTGCCACAGACACTCCTGTGTCTTAGCAGGCCACTCAGCAGCAAAGCACTTGATTTCTGTGTGGGGAAGCTGATGACACAGTATCTACCTGAGAAGGTTGTTGAGAGGTTAGATTCATTTAGAGGATGAGATGCTCTGAGATGTCCAAACACCTGCATAAACTACTGTTTCTGTGGAGCCAAAAGGTCCGTAATATAGGTACAGCTGTAATGAACATTACTGTAAACATGATGTTCTGTCTAATTGGAAATGAAGAGGCTGGCTAGGTAGCACTTGTTGGTGAAAACAGGAGATGTCCTCAGAGCCTGGTGCCAGAACCTGCAGGGCAGCTGTGCCTTGCCCTTCCATTGGCACCAGTTGTGAGTACCCACCATTTGTAGAGTCTGATCCTCCTGTACTCTAATAGGGCTGGTCTGAGGTGAAGCAACACAGTGTCAGGCTTCCTCTTCCATACTAGTGGCACTGTCAGAGTGTGCGATTTGATCCTGCACCTCTAGACTCCAAAATTGAGCTTGTTAAAGCTCAATAACAAATACTAAGAGGGGCTCTTTTGTAGGGGGTATAATGTTTCCTGGCAACAGGCTGCTTCAACTGCACTGGTGCCCACTTGCAGTCACTGTACTTTGCAGCTTGCAAACAAATGGCTTGCTTTCCACAATATGCTGTACTATAGAAAGTAAGCATGTCTTGCAAGAAGTTGATCAATTAATACAAAACCAAGTAATATAGATGCTAAGTAGACCAAGTCAATTTTTTTCTTCTGTTGCACTATTGCAGCAGATGTTTAGGTCACAGGCAGTCATCTAAAAATTTGCCACAGCTTAATTAGTTGCCATTAGTGCCTTCATTTCACTGAAAAAGAACTTCTGCTTTTCACAGTTCAGGCTGTAATTCCTTAGCCATACTATCAGCTAGTTGCCATGGTCATGCTCTTTCTCTCACTCCGGCCATGGGATCCTGCCTCCTCCCTCAAACACTTCCAGTACTAACCAGCTCTGGTGCCCAGCTACTTCAGCATGCTAAACTGACAGAAAGCTACTCACCTTTTTTTATGAGGCCAAAGGGAGCATGTTTAAAGTTGTGGGAGCTGGTGAAAGAGCAGCCAAGCCTGAGAAACCTGCAGTTGGATGGATTCAGGCTGATGAAGAGCAGTAGCATCCATGTGCTGCTCACAGCTTGTTTGGAACACATTTAAGAAGCCCTGTAGCTTAATTCAGTTTGGATGTGATCCTGTTGGAACTTTCCTTAATTGCCATAGTGATGAATTTAACTCCTTTCAGTGAAATCCAGCCAGTAGAGATGATCCGCACCTATGTATATACCCATTTAAATACAATATTAACAACTAAGTGAAAGGGAATATTAGAACTACTGCAGTTTTCTTCTCTTGATCAGTGTTATGTGGGTTTTCCCTTGTTGGAAAAATAAGTTAATACTCATTAAGATGAAAGAAGAATAACAAGTGGAAGTTTCCAAAGCATCTGTCACTTGTGTTCGTGCAAATTACGATGTTTCATTTACAGGAAAACCTGGTTCTTTCTTTTTTTTCCTGTAAATTTTAGATTCCACAATTGGCACTGCGGCACAAGATGCACACTGTTATCTTGTTATTCAAAGCCTTTTCTTTTTTTCTTTTCCCCTTGGAAGTTTCTGATGAGTCTTAATCTTAAAAACATTTTATTTAGAGCTAATGAACATAGAATCTTGTTTGTCTGATTGCAATAGAAATAAAAGCCATCCAGGCCATTTTCATGCCTCAAATCTGCCTGTATTCTGTGCCTATAGAACTCCCTGCTGACTGCTTCTCTGGGTTATTCTTGCAACATCACCCATTGCTATTTGGGTGGATTTTGCTGTTTTTTCCCTCACACACATGCACACATTGAACTTGCATTTGTTTTGGCCAAAGAATCTCTCTGCTCAACCTATCATCGAGCCCAGAGGCTGGTCCAGTGTGTTGGGTGGCTGTTCCTTTACCGGGTGTTTCACTCTACTAAGGGTTTTAACTGAGCCTGGAGGAGATGTTCTTAGTGCTTTAATCAGATCTATGATTTTGGGATAAATGTATTAATGCCTTCTGGTACCAGTTCTCTTGCAGCAGTGAGTAAAGCATCAGATCTTAGAGAAACCCTTATGAGCTACTTCTTGTAAAAATCTGAGCCTATAAATAATGAAGTTCTCCCTTTTCTGGAATATCCTCGATTATCATAATCCAGATGTATCATTACAATCTGCAGGATATATCCATGCACATAAAAGATTTTGCATGGTGTCAAAATATCTCTGTAGTTGAAGGGATCATATAATGAAAAAGAAGAAATTGTCCGGCATGGTAGAAATCATCTGCTTAAAATGAATCATGATTGAATGAATTGCCTGAGGAATGGAAGGAGCTCAAAAAGTCATCAGAGCCCTTGTTCTGGGTGCACAAGAATGTGGGGAAGAATTAGCAAATGTGGTAGCTCAGTTTGCTGAGTGAAGCTGTAGAGAAACGTATGTTTGCAGATAGATAAACATATAGATAAACATATAGATAGATAAACATGTAGATAAACATATGTTTGCAGACCTCATTTCTGCTCCATCCTGCCATCATGCTCATGGCTGTTCTGCCTTTGCAGGCTTCCCCTCACCTTCTGGGGTATTCTCCAGACATGGCCAGTGCTGCCTCAAAATCTGACTGCGCAGCCGCTCAGTTGGCTGTTGTTTGCATGGCATCAGTGTGGAGTGCCTTTTCAGAAACCATCTTTTGGGCTCCTTGTATGAGTTTACTGTTTCAGTTTTACTAATGTGGGACCAGAATGAGCTGTGGGTCTGTAGATGGTGTCCTGTCCTCCTCTGACTATTCTTATTGGATTGTAGCTTCACAAGTCCAGTTTCATTTCAGAGACCTGCAGTGGAATTTGTCTTCTCAATTTTTCCTGTTTACATGATACTGCTTATGAGTGCTGGACAGAATCATCTTTTTCTTCTCTGCATTCCCAGTATCAGACACTTATAGATGCATAGAAGCCACTTTGGTCTATCTTTTCTGTACAAGTTCTACAGGACTTTAGGAGAACACATGTCTGCTGTACAAATTTTACAGTATTATGTTTTGTTTTGGAGCCTTAATGTTAAAATGGAATACAGCAAAGTTAGAAAAAAAAAGGTAATATTTTTCCTACCATGTCAATAATCATTCACACTAGAAGAAAAAGGAAACTTTTTTCACTTAAAATCAGAGAATCACTTAGGTTGGAAAAGACCTTTAAGATCATGGAGTCCAACCGTTAACCTGACACTGCCAAGTCCACCACTAAACCATGTCCCTAAGCACCATATCTACACGTCTTTTAAATATCTCCAGGTACAGTGACTCCACCACTTCCCTGAGCAGCCTGTCCCAGTGTTTGGCAGCTCTTTTCGTGAATTTTTTCCTAATATCCAATCTAAACCTCCTGTGGCGCAGGTGGAGGCCAAGCCACGAGCAGCCAGTTTCTCCAGGAAAATGCTGGGGAAAATGGTGTCAAAGGGTTTACTAAAATCCAGGTAAACAACATCAACAGCCTTTCCCTCATAGACTAAGTGGGTCACATTGTCACAGAAGATCAGGTTAGTCAAACAGGACCTGCCTTTCGTAAACCCATGCTGACTGGGCCTGATCACTTGCTTGTCCTGTACTTGCTGTGTGATGATCAAGATGATCTGCTCCATAACATTCCCTGGCACCGAGGTTAGGCTGACAGACCTATAGTTTCCAGACCCTCCTTCCAGCCCTTCTTGCAGATGGACATCACATTTGCTAACTTCCAGTGAACTGTGACCTCCCCAGGTAACCGGGACTGCATATAAATGATGGAAAGTGGTTTGGCTGGCTTCTGACAGCTCCCTCAGTCTTCTTGGGTGGATCGCTTCAGGACCTATAGGTCTGTGTGTGTCTAAGTGGTGTAGCAGGTCACTATTTCCCCTTGGAGTATGGGGGCTTCATTCTGCTCCCCATCTTCCAGCGCAGGGGACTGGATACCCAAAGAACGACTGATCTTGCTATGAAAGACTGAGGCAAAGAAGCATAAAGTACCTCAACCTTTTCCTCGTCCTTTGTCAGTATGTTCCCTCCTGCATCCAACAAAGGATGGAAATTTTCATTAGCCTTCCAGTGTTGTTGATGCCCCTTCTTCCAAAGACGAGAAATTTTCCTTTTTTCTCTGAGTTCCAGCCAAAGCTCTCTGTTCAGCCAGACCAGTCTTATTCCACTCCAGCTCATCTTTCG
>JANHGB010042126.1:45846-57499 GCA_026283785.1 Coracopsis vasa
TAGTTCTATAATTCTAGATTATGAAACTTTTCAGAAACTGAAGACATACTTGAGCATAATGTTAGAGTATTACTTGTTTGATCTTCTATCTTGCCCTAACCATTGACTTCTTTCTTACTATATTTAGTCTCCAGTTCAAGTATATATCCACACGTTATGACATTGAATCACTTGCTTAAGGAGAAGACACATTTTCAGAGCTGGAATCAAGTCAGTGTGACTAGAGGTTCTTGAATATACACTGCATTTGGATTTCATCTAGATTTGCTTTTTATATACGTCCCTTTCCCTTACAGGTTTCTAGCCTGTTCACTCACACAGGTTGAATATTTTCAGTAGCTGCTTGGAAAAGAGGGTGACTTAGATGGGCTGCAGCAGATCTAAGGTTTAGATTCAAGAACCTTCTGGTGTGTTTACCTACTGAAGACAAGGAGCAAAAGAGCAGGGATTAATTTATTCAGTGGTGACTGTAAACATATTTTCTTCTTTGCCTATAGTTACCCAATTTATTCAGAAACCACAGAAGCAGGAATTTCTAATGGTAAAAGCTGTATTAGGTCCCCTAGGTCTCTTCTGTGCAAACAGCAGGGCAGAAATGAGAAAAAATTGATACTTGCATGAGTACTTCAGGTGCTGGCTACCACATACACTTCAAACTTAAATAAACACAGGGTTTTTTTCTGCTGTAGAGGCTGACTTTGAATATCCTTGAGGTGTGGTATTATGCATTCTGGCAAGCAAGTAGAGAAATGAGCCAGATACATCAATTTAGTCGTATAGGGAAGTTTCCAGTAAACTTCTGCATAACGGGGTAGTGACAGTGTACTTAGTAAAGCCACATGTTTTTTTAAAAATAGGGCTATTGATTTTGTTAGTGTGTGTATGAAATGTTAGCACATTCATTAGAACAGCAGCCTTCCAAACACTGCTGTAGAACAGCCAGCAGGCCCAGAGTCGATATCCATCTGAATACTGGCTTGCTTTCAAAGGGCAACTTAAAATTAGGGCATTGACTTTTCATGTTATAGAGAAAAGATTTTAAAGGGAGCATTTATCAAGTAGAGTTAGGAAATATTTATCAAATACAGGTGGGCTGCAGGCTCTGCTTGAGCAGGCAGAGATGTGTGCATATAACCATGTACAGCACTAGCAAAACAACACGATATATGTTTATACATCTAAATTAACAACTAGAATAGTGATCTAGTCTAGATACATGAGAACAAAGAGGAAGAATTTTGTCCAAGGAAACTTTCAGTTCTAAACTCCTGTGTGGGTATATTGAAACATCATTGAGTAGGAATGTAATGTATTATAGTGATTAAGTAGATACTGTGTCTGTGTCCTTATAATGCAATTTTTGTACAGCGCTGTGAACAGAGCAACACATTAGGACAAATATGTCCTTTGTTGGCAATAGGTTTACAGAAACAAAATGTAGCTTATTGTGTCTGTTGAAAAAGAGCTAAGATGACATAGTAAAAACAACTTTTTTTTTTCTCCTTGTAAGAATGAGAGATGAGGGAAAGAACATGAAGGTCATTTCACTTCTCATGGATTTACTATGGATTTGTGACTTACCTGTTTGTACTTCTCCCTTTTGTGTCTGTTCATGCAATCTTTCAAACTTTCATGGTCGCTGAGAAAAGGCTCTGCAGAATGGGCTCTGTACCTGTTGTGCACCTCTGTATTCTTAATATAAATCCACGAGGATGATTTATGTCTCTGGAGAACAAATGTTCCCACTATCAGGGGTCTGCTTATTTCCTCCACTAAACCAATTAGGTTTATCTAATATCTGTAGGTTTTATTTGGTTGATTGGTTGGTTGGTTGGTTCTTTTTTGGCAGGGTTTCTTTTAACCCACATAGGATCACTTCACTGCTCTGTTGTTAACTACCTACCTGTGATGGTGTGGGTGCAGAGAAGAGGAGGTGGAGACGTCTGATTATACTGCTTTAGCTGCCAGAAAAAAATGGCCATAGGAACAAAAAGTCAAAACCACCTCCTGAAGCACACTATTTTTCTTTCTTACTTGAAAGGGACGCAAGAACTTCAAGGGCCCTAACTTAAGCACCTTACGTGAAAGAGAATAGGCATTTCCACAGTTACATAGAAATTTTAGTTTTGTTGATTAACCCTTCAGAGATGTGTCCATTACTACTGTGATTGCAGGACAGTTTGGTGAGGTGCCTGATGCCAGGGCATTCCAACGTGTCCACAGTGGTGATTCCCATCTGGCCCAGGGGCATCTTATCTGAGCTGGAACTGCTGCTATGTGTATTGAATTCAGTGAAATCTTCACAAAATTCCATAGTAATCTATTCCTGCTTCCCAGCCACATGCTGAAAGCACTGAACTGCATTTTTCCTTCTTTCTGTATTTTCCTTAATTTCTCTTTTGTAATGCAGAGCTGCAGTCTAACAGGATGATTTCTTTGCTTTCATTGTTTACAGTTCTTGTTAATATTTAACCTGCTTGCCATTGTGACTTGTGTGGTGAGGTCTGGGTTTTGCAAACTTCTCTTAAGTCTCAGCAGTCACACAATGGAAAGTGCTTTTGTGGTGTTATTGTGTGGCAAGCAGTTAGAGTAAACAAGTGTCTCAGAGAAACTCTGTTTCTAATGGAAACAAAAGGTAAAAAAGACCTGTCTCTATTATTCCCTCCCTGCAGCTGTCTTCATAGAGAAACTGGACTGAATGCCTCTTTCCAGTGGATATTGTATTTTGAAACAGGTTCAAGTGTTCCTAATGATGAGAATTCCCTTATTTTATTTTCTTTTAGGTTGAATACATTATCACTGTAAACGAATTTTACTTTTGTTTCAAAATGCATATCCCAAAGATCTTTATTTCATGCTCCAAAAAGTGAAGCCATGGTTTTGGTCAGTCAGCCTGTGTAAGCATAGTTTTAGTAGTTTTATTGTTCCTTACAGATTACAACCTCTCTGAAATCCCTCTGAACTCCTGAACCTCCTCCTACTATTAACACTGTGATCAAAGATTTGCTCTAGGGTCTAAGGGCTCACCCAGGAATCCTTATCATTGTATGATGCATTTATCTTCTCCTCTTCTTTGACGAACATTAAGCAATAGTTATAATTTTTTTTACCTTAACAGAAGGATTGGTTTTCATCTGTAGTTGAGTCACTCCAAAATAAATCCAAGATAAAGTAATCAACACAATGAGGGAATGGAGTATTAAGGAGGAAATGTGAGGGGCACAGGGGGTTTCTCAGTCTTCTTTGTTGTCATACCACCAAAAAGCACTGTTGCAACCAGTGAAATTAATTCTTGACTTCTTTTCCTCTTAAATCACCAGTTCAGAGGGGTGGCTTTAAATGAATCTCTATGAGCAGTAATTCACAGGTGGCAGCAGATTCAGGGTGAATTTAAAACATTGGTTTGAGAAATTTGGGCCCTGCAGCAGAAAAGTTAAGCTCTTAAACTGTGAAGTGTCCAAAATCTGGACTCATATCTATGTCTGATTTTATGAAATGAGGCTAACATTCTTTACCATGTTTTCAAAATACTTTGGATCAAGGCTGCCATGGATGTGTCAAGTATTAAGTTAGACTTATTTAGATAACCCTTCTTCTCCTTAACTTTCTTCTTCTTCCTCTAGTTTTGGGCACCTTGTAGCTACCAGTGACCCAGCTAGGGTCTGCCATCTGGATGCGCTAAGAAATCCCAAGTGTAGACACTGTTTGGAAATTTACCAAATTGACAAGATCAGATGAGTTATAGAAAACTAGAATTTTACGCCTTTTTACCTTTCAAAACAATCAGATCCTTTTGGAGCATGAGAAACAAAACCAGCAGCACTAGTTAATCCCAAAACTTCCCTTTGGCTATGTCTTTCTGTAAGTAAAATGCAGTTCCCCAGAACTGCTTTGCAGAAGGAAAACGTTCTCAGATGTCCATGCAGATAATCTGAAAAAATGTTTTTTGAAACATTTGCAGGCAAAAAACCCCAGAGGATCTCCTTGCTGCTCTGGTTGCTGGACATTTCCCATGTGGAAGGATAGCAAAATGAGGTCCCGGCCACCCCCAGCCTACATAGCAGAACCTGGGCCCATTTTTAGGGTGAGTGTAACATCCCCAGCTGGCATGGCTGTGCCAAGGGCCACTGCTCACTCTTTGCCTTCTGTACAGACAGACTGCAGTGAGAGTGAAGTTGGCTATGCACATCCTGCAGGGATGGTGGGGCATGAGGCTGAAATGGAAGAGAGGATAGAAACATGCTCAGAAATCAAGAGAAGTTCTGTATATTAAGAACCTGATTTGTTAAATTACCTCCAGATTATATATATTCAAAAATGGGCTCCTTCCTGACGAGGAAATTATCTACTTGAAGTCTAAATGAATTTAAGATTACACAAAAAAGTAGATTTCTGGATTTAAAAAATTCATTTTAATTGAATGTTGCAGCCTTTTGGAATTTAAAGAAACTGAAATTCTCTAAAGCTAAATGGCAGACATATTGTTTGAAATTTGATGACAAATTTGTCCTTAATTTTATTCAATTACATTAAGAAGTCTTTCTGTTACAAAGTATTAAAAAGCACTGCTAAGGCCAGAGAGATGCTAGTGAAATCTTTTTTCTGTCATGCAGAGCCCTGTACAGAATTGTGTGGGCTTAAATAAAATGTATCTTGATAGTTTACCTTAAAACTCTCTGTCCTTTCCCTCGGTTCAGCTGAATCCTATGAAATAGATATGCAGCTTGGAGAAGTTCTTCACACCCCCACAAATGCTAAAAATGGCCCTGATACAACATGTATTTATGTAACAAAATCATCTGCATTAATATCTTCCTTTCTTTTCTGCAAGAAGCACAGGAGGGACCCAGGCTGACACATTTTCATGCAGCCCCTTCCATTCTTCTTCTTGCATTTGGGGCCGTAAGTACAAGCCGTGTTTTCCCTTGAAACACAGGACACTACATAAGCAGGAATATGATGTAACTATTAATAGAGTGCTCGGCTGCAAACCCGCAGCCCAAGCTTTTGGGCTCTCTCCCTTTGAATATTCAGTACCCTGTTATGGATCAAAATTGCTTTGTAACAAGAGTTCTGGTCACTGCTGTTATCCTGATCTTCCAAAATAAAGGAGACAAATGTTTTGGTTTCCTCTACTTTTACTGAAAAGCCAAGAGACTGGCTGGCTGATGGGATCGAGCATGATGTGTTGAGTCTCTAACCTCTTCTGCTTCACATTGGGCAGAACAAAGAGAAAAATGTCCCTACTTGGCAGCTGTTTGCTGTCTAATTTGTCACCATCATATACATGTGAACTTATACTCTCTAGATCGCAGCTCATCCCCAGGCACCTTGGCAGGTCTGTAGACTGTAAAGAGGACTCAGGTGCTGTATGAGGAAAGAGAGGGGCTTTATCTTGGCCTCCCATGGCTGGGTCCTGCAAGGGGAAGAAGAGGGAATTATAGCTACTGTTGCTGCCAATAGGGTCAGATAAAGTCTTGGAACTCTTCTGTAATGAGCAAAATACCAGGGAAATTCAACACCTAACAAGCCTCCCTGGTTTTCATATGGAGACTTCTGTGCTGGCTCCGCTGTTCCCTTATGGATACTGACAGATGGAGGTGCTGCAGTCTTCCTTGAATCACTGCTGGCTGTGATGGCTCCCAGCTGTGAGCCAGCTCCTTGGTAGGGTGTGTTATTCCCAAGGGGCTGTCCCAAAGAATGATCTCCTAAGCCTGTTAAACCAATGCGTGCCGCCCCAGCCTCCTGCCTGTTGTGGAAATGAATCCTGACCAGCAGTGAGAATCAAACCAATATTCTCAGCAGCAGCTGTGTAGTCGATAAGCTCCCTGTCCTCCTTTCTGTCCACCCGCCCCATCCCTCGCTTTGGTGTTGAAAGAAGGCAGAGACATGTTGAGAGAAGCAGTGCAACGCTCTGTTTTCAGGATAATATGCAGACCACATGTATGTATTAAATGCTGTATGGAGTTATAAGGAGCCAGGAGCATTTAAACGCAAGCCAAGGGGAATTTGCTATTCTGTGTGGGCAGATTTCAATTGTAAGGTTGGCAGCCCTGGTATCCTGTTCTCTAATGCCATGGGATGAGAAAAAATAGGCTTTTCTTTCAGAGCAGTTGATTATTGAATCTGCACCAGCTGTTCACCCTAATCCAAGCTTTCTGTGCTTGCTCCTTGTAATAGAGGCATCCCTCACCCGACCATCCATCCGTCCATCTCCCTGTTCTCATTTTCGTGGCTCTTTTGTAATCTTTCAGAAAGGTGGATAGCAGATATCAGCAATCTAAAGCAACATAAGCATAAGTACCAGACAAGGGTTATAACTAATTAACGAGAGAAGAAATGCACCCCCGGCCATATATTGAAACTCAAATTATATTTCACATCCACTGCAAGATGGGAAAAAAGCCATCATGAATCAGGAGGCAGAGAACCATTTTTTAACAGTGACACCTGATTCTGTGCCCAGCAAAACATGTGGGACCAGAACTGGAGTGAGTCCTTAGCAGCGCAGCGGCTGTCCCGCCTGCTGTGCTGCTAGCTCAGGGACCTGCACCCAGGCATGCAGCACCAGTGAAGGAAAATTATCCTCCTTCTTTTCCCCGTTTTGTTAACTTCTTTTTCCCCATAATAAAGGAGGAGGAAAGGGTGAGATAAGAAGTGAGTTCCTTCTAGGTGCTTCTCACTCAGCCTGCAATGTTATGTAAGGCTGGCACAGCTAATGCTTGCTCTGCTTTGCCATCAGCCCGGCTGTTTCATCCCCACTACACCATTATTTCATCAGTCTCTCCTACTAGACATCACAGTGCTATTGTGATTAGTCATATTTATTAGGATAGTGGCTAAAATAAAATCAGCAAGCACAGGGGCCCTGTTGCACAAGGGACTGGGTGAACATGACTCCAAGAAGTCCCTGCCCCAGAAACATTCAGATCTCCTGGAGGAGGACAAAGGACAAGGGGGTGACACACAGGAGCCAAAAGAGGAGTCTGAAAGCAGCAGGAGAAACGCTGTATCCATGAAGAGCTTCGGCAGGGGAAGGTGACTTTAGGTGGGAGTAAGCTAACTAGGAATGAAAAGCAGCAGGAGAAAGGACATTGCAGGGCAAATACAGTGGAGGAAAGGTAAACCAGTAAGAGACGAGCTGAAGAGCACAGGTTGATGGTGGGAAAAAAAGGTTTGCTCAAAAAGGCAGCTAGCACAGCAGACCCTCGGGGCCTGCATGTCTCCTGCCCATTTTGTTTGCTGCTGATGCTGCTGCACATTTTGGCCCTTTTTCCAATTCCCTCACAGTGCTTCCGTGTCTGAAAGGGGCCTCCTTCCCTGCTCTCTGTTGTCGTGGGCTCAGAGGATTACCCCACACTTTGTGAAAGGGCAGCTTGTAGCCTCCTTTCTGGAAATCTTGGTTGAGTTTCAAAGACTGAGTGTAATGCTAGGACTATGCAAACTGAAAAGCCGCATTAGCACTGAAGATTGTAGTTCAGGTTTGGAAAACACAGATCTAGGATGCTCTGGGGCATGAAGGGGAAAGTGGATTGTTTGACCTGAGAAGGGGCAGATAATTTGCATTCCTGTATGTATCCTGCATTCAGCATATAGGCATTAGGGATGGAAAAATGAGCCCTTGAACTGACAACTTGAGTTCCAGGAGCCAGAGATACCAAACGGTGTGCGTGGCGTAGCTAACAATTTAAATTAGTGTATCTGGACAATTTACAGATATATATTCATAAAGAATTGGTTTGGCAACTCATTAGCTGGCAAATGTTAATATGAAAAGAGGTCTGAATGTGATTCTTGCATGAGTAGAGAGAGGAACAATGACTTGCAATAATGTGATTTTTTCCTTTGCAAATGGCATTGATGACATTTCTCATGGACTACTGGATAATGCTTGAGTGTCCACATTTTCAGCAAAATATTGAAAAAATGATGAAGTTGCAGAAAAGAGTTCCAAAAAGGTTTTGAGAAAATTAGAATTATAATTTGAGATAATACTTTCTAGTAAAAGACTCAGAGTGCTTAGCTTATTATGTTTATCAAAAAGAAGATTGAGAAGCGGCTTGATTACAGTGTGAGTACCTTCATGGTGAGAAAATACCAGGTATTAAAGAAATCTTTAATTTAGTGGAGAAAGGCATACAGAGAAACAATAGCTGCAAACTGAAACTGACCAGACAAATTTAAATGAGACATTAGGGATAACTTGGTTTTTAACAGTAGGAATGATTTCTGACTGAACAAATTTTAAGTGACAAATTCTTCACCTCTGGATGTGTCAGATGAGGTCTAACTCCTTTGTGAAAGTTTCAGTTAAACACGCATTTTTTGTGATTCACTGCAGATGACATTGGGTGGAAGCTGATGGTTTGTAATATAATCTGGTGGTCCTTTTTTTTCCCTAGAACTCAATCAACAGCCTATTTATCTACAAGACCTGAAAGCTTTTTATGCTACCGCCTTTATCTGATCAATCCCTTCTTTACCAGCTAATAGGTAGAAAGCTGATGGATCTGTAGACATTTGCATAGCAGTTAGCCCAAATCCTGGAGATCCTCCAATTCACATGCTAAATAACTATAATTAAAATTTAAAACACTTACAGCCTCAGTTTCAACCAAGACTGACTTCCAAGGGTATTTCTGGGGGCTGACAGCAATGGGAAGGCATATATGAAGGTCCTACAGGTTGGGTGAAAATTGAACAGAAGAGAAGTGTTGATTTGACAAAGTGGAAAGCTGCTTAAATCTGGCACTCAGTGGGTACCTAAAATGGTTAACACTGACACACAGTTCTTTTCAAGCACTGTCAGAGGGTGGCTGATACGGTGCTGGGAACTGCTTGGCGTAAAGTGGATGCCACCTGGACTCTGCTGGATTAAACAAGTATTACATGAAGCCTGCAATCATGACTGGATTCAGTAACTTAGTCGCTTCGAGTCATACGGTCCTAAAACATCTGCCGCCGGGCTGCACTAGCATGCACCAGCAGGAGCCCTAATCCAAACGCTCCAAACACGTTTGTTTGGACCAGTGTGAGTCTCATTGCTGTGGGCACTCCCTAAGTAGTCTAACAAGGGAGCTAGTTGGCATGAACCTTGGTGTCAACAACAAATAAGGGCAAATATGTCATAAATTTAGAGCCAGAGATTTTAATAGTCACAGGACTTTATAGGACTGCTGAAAATGAAACGCAGCTGCCAAGCTGTTTGTCTCAGCAACTTCTACCACCCCATGGGTCCTGTCATAAAAAAGGGAAAGAACATCCCATCTGAGCAAAAGCCTGGTACGTAAATCAGTGCAGAGCCCTTTAAACACTCTGGCCCAGCCCTGCTTGTGGCAAATTTACCCCATGATGAATCAGTGCTAAAATTGTCGCATCTCAGAAGCCTGTCTTTCTGTGCACAGCCTGCTCCTTTCTCACGCTTTCAAATGCACAGCCGGCCTGTTTTGTACACAGCTGCCACGGTGTGATTTGCTTTGTGTTTATGCCTCAAGCTTTGCCTCTCTGTTTCTGCATCCTCAGCCTCAGTCTATTTTATATCGTCCTAGCTGGAACGCATACAAGAGAAACATCCCCTTCAGCTACGTGTGAGGGCATCAGGGCTGCAGTGACACCATAGAATTGCACCTGATTTTTCTGATTGACTGTGGGCACTGTTGTGGGGTGAGGGGGTGTTCTCATACTTGCCAGCTCAGCTATTCTTGCCTGGCACCCCGTCAGGTACAGCTGTGCTGTGGGTCCCAGGGTGTTGGTCTCTGGCAGCACTGCCACTGCATCCTGTCCATCATCCGGGGAAGGTGTTGATGCAGCATGGCAGGGGACAGACAGCTTGGCAGACACACTGTGGCACCCGGCCCTGGCACCCTGCAGGTCCTGGCTCTTTTTTGCACGTGCATCACAGGTTCTGATCTGAACCTGGAGCAGTGGTGCAGATCCTGTGTGGTAATGTGGGTGTAAACCGGGAGCAGTGGTTTTGAAGTGGGTGATGCATTACTGGTGTGATGTGGCAGTATAGAGGCTGCTTTAGTTTGAGAGAGGGAGAGAGCGGGAGAAAGGCAGGGAGCACTAAGGTAACCACAGAAACATGGTATCCTTGGATATTAGCAACTGTGACCTACTTCTGGGTATTCACTCACTTTTTTAGAGATGTTGACAAAGGAGGAGTAAGATGGAGGGCTTAAAGCTCTAGGGGGAAAAAGGGGATTTTTCCATCATTTTCTAGGATTGGAATTATTCATTATAATATTCAGCTACTGTAAATCTTTAGCAGTTTTATTCCATTGCACATCATACTGTTTTCATTCCTTTGTATACAATAGAATGTATTTTAATAATACATTACTGAAATATGATTGACAGAGCTATATTGTTATGTGTAAGGTGTAGATTGGAGTGACTGACTGGGGTGTCATTGTGCATGTATAATCTATCTGCTGTCAGTGGTATTAATCTTGGTCTATGTTTGATTTAGATCAGAGAGAAACGCTTCTTCACACATAGTACCTGAGCCTGCAGGGCTCCCGGGGACCCTGCTGCAGCTCAGGAGAGATCTCCATTAATATCAGAGAAATCACATTCTTTTAAATGCAGAAAAAAACAGGCCCTGGGTTTCAACTGAGTCTATTTTATGCCAGATTAAACACCTCTTTCAGACCAAAAAACAAATGCCAAGGAAAATGACTGTGGAATTCACAGTCATTCCTTAACTATCAAAGGGGAGGGCTTTATTGATAAACAAAACCAGAAGAAAAGACAAGAATGTTGCCTGCTTTTGAGCAGTAAATGTCCATTGTAAAGAGCAGAAAGTACATCATTTTGGGCTTCAACTGAACAATCATTAAAGCTTTCACTTCAGTGGACCACGAGCCATTGTAGTGCAAAAATCTGTACCTGGTATGTTAATAAAGGCAGAAATTGAGGTTTAAATCTATAACTTTAGTTTCTAGTCTTTTTTCACTTTTGACAATTCTGTACCAAAAAAGCCCACAAGTTAATGAATCAGGGCTTGCCAAAGTGTTTTTAATATTTTTCTCAGCTGCAGTTCCTTCCTGTGTACATAATTTCAAACATTAAGATTATACTGGCAAAATGAAACTGAAAGAAAATAATCTGAAAGTCAACAGTAGTGAAAGTATAGCTTCCCAGATTGACTTTTTAGTAATTATTAAGTGAAGACCAGATTAGCTAACAATGCTAACACAATGTTGCCCGAATTCTTTTCCAATATTGGGTGTGCGCACAGCTGCTTTCTCTAGAAATTGAAATCCACAGGTATTTTATAGCTGTATCTCCTGCAGAACTTGAATCTCAACAGCAGGGTACTGACTAGCGACATGGCTTAAAGAAGTCCTGTATAGCCCTCCACCCAAATGAGACATGGCTCAAGCCATGTTGTTAATTCTCTTTGACTCAGTCTTCACTGGCAAATGCCCTGACCACACCACCCAAGTCTTGGAAGGCAGACACAGGGACTGTGAGAATGAAGACCTTGGGCCCACTGTAGAAGAGGATCTGGTTCGAGACCATCTTAAGAACCTGAATGTGCACAAGTCCATGGGACCTGATGAAATCCATCCGCAGGTCCTGAAGGAGCTGGCGAATGAAGTTGCTAAGCCACTGTCCATCATATTTGAAAAATCATGGCAGTCAGGTG
>JANHGB010042127.1:0-77870 GCA_026283785.1 Coracopsis vasa
GGACAGGGCCTACAATATCCCCAGTCTGCCTTTTGTTAGCAACATACCTATAGAAGCCATTCCTGTTATATTTGACATCTGTGGCCAGACTCAGCTCTTACTGGGCCTTACTTTTCCTGACCTGATTTCCAGCTTCCCGGACAGTGTCCCTCTCTTCCTCCCAGGTCACCTGTCCTTGCTTTCACCTTTTATAATCTTTTTTTTCCTTTTGAGTTTTCTCAGCGGCTCCTTATCCATCCATGGAGGTCTCCTGCCCCTCCAGCTGCATTTCCTTCTAGTTGAGACACAACACTCCTGACCTTGTAGCAGGTAATCCTTGAATATCAACTAACAAACTTGGGCCTGCCTGCCCTCTAGGGCTTTATGCCATGGAACTTTACTAAGTGGGTTCCTGAAGAGGCCAAAGTCTGCTTTCCCGAAGTCCAGGGCAGTGAGCTTGCTGATTGCCCTTTTCACTGCCCTGAGGATTTCAAACTCCACCATCTCATGATCACTGCAATTAAGGCTGCCTTGGAGCATCACATTCCTAACCAGCTTTTCCCTGTTGGCGAGTACAAGATCAAGCATGGCACCTCTCCTTGTTGGCTCCTCTATTACCTGCAGGAGGAAGTTGACTTCCACACAGTTGAGGAACCTCCTGGATTGCTTGTGCCGGCCCTTTCCATCCTTCCAACATATATCAGGACAATTGAAGTCCCCCATGAGGACAAGGGCCTGAGAGCATGAGGCAGCTCCTACCTGTCTATAGAGTACACACATTCCTCTTGATTGGGTGGCCTGTAGCAGACCCCCATAGTAAGGGCACCCGTTGCTGTTCTCCCTTTAACCCTGATCCACAAATTCTCAGTTGGCCCATCACTTGTCCCCAGGAAGCATTCCATACTCTCCAGCCTGGCACTGACATAAATAGCTACACCCCCTCCCCATATGCCTTGTCTGTCTTTCCTAAGGAGTCTGTAACCTTCTATTCCAACACTCCAGCCATAGGAGCCATTCCACTATGTTTCTGTCATTCCAATGATATCATATCCCCGTAGATGTGTACACATCTCTAATTCCTCTTGTTTATTCCCCATACTACAGGTGTTTGTACAGAGGCATCTGAGCCAAGCTCCAAATTAAGCTGACTCATTGGCTGAAGCAGCTGAAATAGCTCTGAAGATCTCCAAATTAAGAAAAGAGAAGTTCAAGAAAGAAGGATAAGAGACATCAGAGATGGTCTGAAAAATAACCCAGCAGCTGTTCAGCCAATGTGCTCTGTATACAAACGTTGGGGTTTATTTCTATTTTCTTCCAAAGCCTTAGTTTTCATCCAGTTTTACTGTCAAATGACAAACAGCAAGGAACAGCCACAGCACCCCACCTACAGCTGTGATAATTAATAACCTGTCAAGACAGGGATCTGGATGTCTTAGGAAACCTAATGTCTGGGTAGAGGTGGTAAAAAATACTGAGAAACCAAAAAAAGGAAAAAAAAATCACGATTAAAAGGTTATGTTTGATGACGGAAAAGAAAAATCTTCTTAAATAAAACAATCTTGTTCTATATGTATGAATATTTAAATGGAGTTAAAGCTTGTTCAGGGTGTCCATTTTCAAAGTAGAATGAAATCTGTAGGGGAAGAATTCTGTGTAAATGCAAACTGTTCTTATGATTTTCCATCCACTTGTAAAGGCTGCTCAGATGTTCTTATTCCCGCAAAATTAATTCTTTTCACTTATAATCAAAGCTCACTGATGTTAATGGAAAGGGTTTCATTGATTTTGGCTAGCTTTGGATTTTGACTGGAACAGATTTCATTCACTTAAACTGTGAGTATTCATTTTACAAGAGGGTAAATAAAGTTAATTCTGAAGTACCCCTTCAGTCAGATGGATATACCTTGAAGAGTATATCCATCCCTTCAGCATTATGTGACATAAATCCCATGATCAAGTCACACTGATGACCTCTACATGTGTTCATTCCACTTCACAAGTACCAAAAGAACAAAATATCTGGGTTTTTTTTCTAGACAAACACAGTTTTGTCCTTTATTCCATACCTTCAGACCCAGATATCCCTGCTTTAACCCCTGTCATCACCAGCTCATCAAAAGATACTGTTTCTAAAGTCTTGATGTGGAAGCTTAATACTAGACCATCATTATCAAAACATTCAATATCAGTCTGGGTGATGAGCTGAATTACCCTAGAATTACAACTAGAAAGCTAGAAAATATACAACCAGATATTTTGGTTAAAACAAAGTGACAAACTTCTATCCATCGATGTTCCATGAGAAAAGCGAAAGACTCAGTTTGCAGGCAGCCTTTAAAGTAAAACATACATACGTATGTTCATATATATACCTATATAGAAAGATAGATAAAATGAAATGCCTTTCTTGCACACAAAAATGAAGGTGAAATAGATCTGTTATTTGAAATTTGTGTCACTTGAGAGTTAAGGGCAGGCACACACGGGGTGAAGCAGCTTTTTAATTTTATATTGCAAAGCACCCAGCCCTCCAAGGAAATATGAGGAGAACACAGCAACTAACTGAAACTACTAGGCAGCTTTGACTAAGTGGGATGTGATTAACAAACTGGAACATAGCCAGAGCATCCTGGTCCACATTTCCACTCCTCTCTGCCTTCATCCTCTCAAAGTGCCTGACCGTAATATACTCGCATACAGCTGTAATGTTTAACTCAGCTTTTCATTCCGCTGAAAATAATTACACATGGAGAACACCTGTTAATTGACTGTGCTAATTTGAAAGGGGGGAAAAAATGCAATTTAACTTTGCAACATGTTCCCATTAAGATGATATTATAAGTTTAAATTAATATCTTCATTAGATACTATTATTCATAGCTCTATTCCAGTCATTGACATCAGATCTTCATTGTGATATTGCTATTTTGACACAGAGAAAAAATGACTTGTTAGGTATAGTACTTCCCTTCCTAAGACAGATGTATTTCAGAGTTCAGCGAATTGAAACCACTGGCATGAATAAACTGATGGGGATGGCAGCTCTTGTTTGCAGTTTGGTAGGGTACAAATTCATCTTGATGACAACTGCAAATAAAATGTCCAAGAGAGATTACAAGCAGAGCTAAATGCAAACAATTAATAGTACTATTTACTCAGGCAGTGATACCGGCAGTATGAACTTCACCCAACAGTGAGTCATCTGCAGCATTTGGCTTATGAACAACTAGATGAAATATTTATTTTCATCAGAGTAACCCTTTTGACTATAATCCTTACTTTTACGATAGAGATGCCATTCTTGATTTCAGCACAGATAAAGACAAGTACAGTCAGGGTCCTTTTCTACTTAAACACCTCACTCACACAAACAGCATCCTTAATTTCCAAAGAATCCCCTCAAAAGTCGGTGGTGCAAGCAAGAACTGCAGACTCCTATTCTTAAAATCCTAACCCTACTGCCTTCACGTGTGGGAATACACCACTCCTCATCCCCCAGAGCCCAGATAGAGCCCTACTACTGCTTCCTGCATTGTCATACTTAGTGCTGGGCCAGATGACAAACTCATAAGTATGGTCAGAGGCTGCCCTAGGAAAGATCATGTGCCTCTGGATCTGGATGCATGATTATGCACTCTGGAAAGCATCAAAACACCCAGAACTGGTTAGTAAAGTATGCAAAGGCTGCCTGGGACATCCTCTTGTATGCAAAAAGCAAGCACAATGGGAAACTGCCCCTGCCCCTGAGGCAGGTTTTAAAAGATGAAGTTGGGAGCTCTGAGCCTACTGCAGTGTCCTTGCATGGGATGCTTGTGAGACAGCAGCCGCACTTTACTGTGTTCTTCCTGGGCATGCTTCGCTTCCCAGTGCGGCACCGTGCATGGCCCACTGCCACATGGATATTAAACAAGCAGAAAAGACTCAATTTCCTTCTGTCAGGTCTTTCCATACTGCTGACAAACAGTAGTCGACTGACATTTAAGTGGGAAAAGCTTAGCTTCGAAGCCTCAGAGGATCTGTGCCCTATTGCTTCTTGCTTGCTGGCTTTGTTCACATAAACCAAGCTGAAATGTGCTGCCAGTCATAACAGAGGGCAAAAAATCCTCTGCATTAAGCCAGCTGGAGACACTTATCCTGACCTGCTCTTGAAGGACATTGAGGCACTGGATCCATTCCTGTGGGAACGGAGAGAATGTTGACTCCTGGTTTTGTTCCAGTGATTTCAAGAGGCTTAAAGATGGACTTCAGAATGTAAAAAATAATTTTTTAGGTAAAGAATTGGAAAATGTAGTGTTACCAGCTAAATTTAGGAAAACAAACCAACAAACAGAACTAAAAAAACCCAAATAAAAATCATATGTTGAAAAGTGTTCTCAGTTTACTTATTGTGTCAATTATGTAACAGGCACAATAAACAATTCACCTGGTTTCATGATTCTATTCCTTCCTCCTAAATAAAGATAAAAAAAAAAAAAAAAGAGGAAGTGAAAGAAACACCAAACTTACTTAGGCTACTTCTAAAATGGAGGGAAAGAACAATGGGAATTAAAAAATGGCATGAGTCAGCATCCAAAGACTCCTGAAAGGGAAAATTTTCATGATTTTGTATTGTAGATCTTGAGGTGGATCCAAAAGGAGAGTATTCTGCACACAAAGTTCTCCAACTGAAAGTTAAAATCCAGGACACTTCTGATCCCAGAGGAATTTAATCCTCTTGTGGCTGCAGTTTGTGACCTCCCTTGGTCACAAGAGTTACTCCCTTGGCACAGCTATGAATTCTGACAGCTTTTGCACACCATGACAGAATTATTCCAAAACACCAAAGGGATCAAAAAATTTCTCAGCCTAATTCCTGCTGGATTTCAGTCGTGTAAGTGTTTGGGGTTTGTTGCTCTTGCCCTCAGAATGAATTTACTATGGTCAAAGTTTTCTCTAATAGAAAAATCGCTATTCCCTGTTGATCCCTCTCTCACCTAGGAGAAAGGATCCAAATAAACACTAGCTCAGAGTAATTGCCACTATGCAGCCTTCAAATGGGAACAAAGGACACAGTGGAAGTGTTTGTACACAGGATGCCTGATACTGAACTCTGTATCCCTCTTCGCTGCAACACTGAAAATTAGTTTGAGGAAAAGCATTTACTGAGCTGCAGGAAATAAATTGTAGGGTTTTTTGTTCAAGACTTAAGAAATCCTTTAGCCATCTTCATACTTTCTTTTGCTAAATAATTGTTTCATTCTGAGCCCCTTAAATCAATTCAGCCTGTCAACTCTTCACAAACTGTTTCCACTACAAATAATAGCTGCATTGTGCTTTGGGAGCACCTGGCAATATGAATGTTCAGTCATCATCAACTCTGAGTTTTTTTAACTCTCTATTCAAACTCTGTGCGTGATCAACTTTTCTCTCTCTCTCTTTTCCTCCTTAACACATTCATCCAATTGGCCTATGTTGCATTTGGTTTTATTTCCCCTTGGATCAGACTTCCAGAGGTCGCAAGATTTCATCTTATTAATCCTGTATCTTAGAATGGAAAATGTTTCATTTATATAATTAACCCTCTTGTAAAGACAAAGGCTCCTTTTTATCCCTAAAAACCAAACCAACCAACCAAACAAACAAAAAAAAAACCCAGCAAAAAAAACCCAAAACAAACCCAAAACAGTGAAGATGCATACTAGAAGAACAGTCAACTTTCCAAACATGAAAGCTTTTACTATTTGATGTCTCAGTTCCTTGTTGACTTTCTCAGATGAAATAGAAAATGTTCTCATTATCACGTTGAGAAGTCAGCTCTGAGAAGAAGAGAGCTTGGGCTTTGAGCTTTATGAAAAAATGCTGTGTCTAAACAGACAGATTGGCCCATGAACATACCCCAGGGCCTGATTGGCAGTGACGCTCACAGATGCATAACAGGAGTTAGGAATCTGGGAGAGGACCGGGGTGATTTTCCCCAGGGCAAGCTCTCTAAATACTGAGCTTCACCTGCTGTTCAAAGCCTGCCTCCTTCCATCTGTGATTAATAATCATGGATTTTTCTTCCAAATGCAGAGCCCTTAATTAAAAAAGAAAACAAATTTGAGAACAAAATTATACTTCCTGAACTGAACAAGTACAGGACAAGAATTAATAGTATTGGCGCCACCATTTTCTAAGATAATAATTCAGGTGTCAGAGCACCTGAAAGCAGGATGGCCACATATCATTCCCTCCCAGACACTGATGAAATGTTGAGGCCGTGCAATGCAGCTGGTCAGACTGGGCAATATCCATCAGCTTTGAAGCAAGTTCTTTACTTTCTTCAAAAGTCTGGGGTTTTTTCTCACTACAGGTGAAGTAACTGAACTAAAACCATTAGCCTCTTGACATTTAGAAAGCAATTATTTATGTCAAATTCTGAGGATTAGAAAAATACTAAGAAAAGTTGAAATACAAATACTAACAACCTTCTATTTGCCAAGCAGCTATAGAGTTGAGAACGAAAAGGATTTTTCTTTTTGAAAAGTCAGGATTCTTTTATTAAAATGCTTCCTATTTGACTTTATATTCATTGTAATGATATTATTTCAATTGTTATTACTTTCCACTAAGTAGTTGCAGAAATATTTTAGGAGAAGCACATCTTGCTATTCTTACAAATATGCCCGTTCCTGCAGTATATGCTTTCATACATCTGAAGTTTTCCTACATTCCCTCCTCCATTTTCTTTTGTTGTTTCTCCATATTCTACCACCTTCTTTTTACCTTTATAACTACTGTATAATGAGGAAAGCAAGCACAAATTCATAACAGTGAATAATTCAACCCCCCATACATAAGAATCAAAAGTGACTGCATAAGGCACAGAAACATATATTTACAAAAACATTTCATATAAACTGTGTATGGAGTCTGTCTGTGTGGTTTCCACAGAGCCTTAAAGCGGCATAGAGAGCAGACATAATGTAGTTGTACTTGAGGGATTATTTTGCTGTTGTGCAGAGAACTAGAAGACAACTTAGTTTATACAAAATGATCTAGTGTGCGGAGGTAATAGAAAAATAAATAATAAATGAAATGTTATTTCTCTCTCCCTAGTGAAAATATATTATGACTTTGAATACACATATGGATCTGTTCCGTCAAGTAATAAGGTGCCATTCCTCCCTGCAATAATTTTCAAGCTAATAATCTCAGTTTGAATACCCAACCCACAAGCAAGGGTGTTGATTATATTAACATTTATGCTTATTCAACAAAAATAAAGATTATTTAGCTTATGTCCTTGAAATAACTTTTCTCCAATGCTAAGTTATGTTGAGCAGCCATTATGCGCCAAAATAAAAAAAACCCAAAACAAACCAACAAACAACCCACAAACAGGAGTTTCCTTAATAAAGGAATAGAAATTTCATTCCTTAGTAAAGGAATAGGAATATTTTATTGCCACAGACCATCTCAAAATTCCAGGTATTTTCTGTGCAAACTCAAGAATACAAAAAGCAATCTTTAAATAATTTATTGGAAATAACTTTTATGATTCTGCAAGTATTTTTGCAAAGAGCAGCAGTAATAATAATGATAATGCTCTCCTGTCAACTCTGTAACCTATAAGCTATTTTACATAAATTCATACAATTAATCCAAAAAGCGTGATTCTTGAGAATTTTAAGAAGTGTTTTTTCACTCTATTTAATGTACCATTTAAGACTAACAAAGCTGCTAACCCTACTACCTGGACTATTGAAGTAGTTTTATAGTATTAGTGCCATTATTGACCAACAAAATATTTTGTTACACAGTAAGATATGAAAAGTATCTCCTTTTTTTATCTGTGAGCAGCAGATATAGGAAAATATGAGCTGCAGATATAAGAAAATATTTTAGATTAGACGCATATTATCTGTACAACAGAGATTCCTAGATGTATTTGTTTCACAAACTAATTTCTGTTTTTGCAGAGAACAAAACCCGAAATCCAAGGTGATTTCTTCACTACAGTCTGATGAGTGCAGAAAAATATAACAATAGAGAAATATAAAGGTCATTTATCATTTACACTTATTTTCCATACTAGTTTCATCTTCTATTTGAAGCAGGTTGACTTTGTAATCTCCGTTTGGGGAAATTAGATAACTGAGAAGGTTTCTGAGCTATATAAAGCAATATTTCTCAGGTCAATCAAAAACCTTCATTACAAAATGACATTAATATTCTGACTAGGCATTCCCTTCTGAGACAGCACATGGTCTCAGGGGAGATACAAGGCAGAATTAGAGCATATCTCTTTGCAGGAGGGTCTCAAAAGTGCTACAAAACCATTCATCTCCTTTTCCTTATTCCCAATGCATGCCGAAATTTTGAGAACTTCCACTGAATGCAAAGATATAGAACTTGGTGTAGCTACACATGGGTGTTGGACCAGATGCTCTCCAGAGATCCCTTCCAACCACATTACTTCAGACTCATACTGATCACTGAAAATAAACCAAATCCATTGATTTTTTTCAATCAGCAATGTCCCAGCAGAGCAGGAAGAGGATTCATAGCAATGCAATAAACTTTTCTCATATTCTGCAAGAATGTTGAAGACACAACCTGCCCTGGCTCACATTGCCTCCTGGGTAGTTCTAGCCTAGTATGGCTTTTTACTCATCAAAAACTGAAATCATATTTACAAATGTAGATAGCTTTCCAATGCTTCCTAGTAAGTATATTTTGGGAAGGCTGGGCAAGAAGTTTGGGTTTTTTCATACTTAAATGAAGCCTGAAAGATGTACATTTGTGTGCTAGCTGAGGTGGTCTTATGGACCACCTTTTATCTGAAATGCATTGAAAGAGCACATAGCCCTCTGAGCTCTGTCTGGGACTTAAAAGTAATTTTCATTCCTGTAGTGCTTAAAGGATTCAACTAATTTTAGAGACATAATTAAATCCAGGCTTGCAATCTTCTGAGACACTAACTGAAACAAGCATCTGAGAGCATTCACCATGGCTAAAATCCCCTTGTACCATATTATTTGCAGAAAATTATTGCTGGTTAGGGCATGTCTGGGTTTTATTTCTTCCTTGATTTAAAAACATCTTAGTAATTTTGGTGGAGTCCTCAATATAGGACTCCTCAATATATACCTTAATTACAGTTGCAGTCTGGTGCCTGGCACTGTTCTGGAACAACTTGTCTCATTCACTTTCAATATCTGCGGGGAATGGAAGAGGGAGAGAGAATTTTGCTCCATTTTTCATTGTCAATATTTTGGTAAAGAAAAGTATTTAATGGACTCATTCACAGTTAGAAAATGAGACATATTCCCAGATCTTTAGGCTCAAACTGGAGAAATATGGAAAAAATATAAGGGCTACATGAGTGCATCTTCTTCCTTTGAACTTTTAAATATCACCAATGGATATTTAAAATTAGGTCCATGAATACACAACAATCTGATTATCCACACTGATCAGATATCAGCTGATCCTCCCTGACTGGAAAGATTCATTAACTTGTCATGCAGTTATCCTTTTTGCCACATGGTTCTGAGTTTGTTTCCCTGCATCAAACAGGAATTTGTTCTTCCTCAGTTTGTGCAGTGTGCTCAGATGCTTTCAGATAAATCCTCTAATAGTTTGATTAATAAATGCATAGACATATTGCAGGACATGCAGGAATTTGCTTCAGGAGGCCAGCGTTTCCCCAGCTTACGGAACTAGAAGCAGCAGCATAGCTGCCTTAAGACAGAGTGGCTCAGAGCCTGCATGCCCCTGAGACAATCAGGGTGAAGAAAGTGTCATCAAGCAGCTGTTGTTTACTTGCTTGGCCACTCCTTCCATGGTTAAGGATTATGATTAACATTACAACCACAGGAGATTTTGCAGTTTCCACTGCAGTAACATGAACCACACTGGGAAGCACATTTGGGAACAGGAATATGTGGTTTCATTGCCACAGAGGGATTGTGGAGCATCTTTCAGTGTCAACTTACTCCATATTTGTTGCAAAGGTGTAAGTACTACAGAGACGGTATCATACAGTGGTGCAATAGGTATGGAGAAAAGGCTGTAGTGAAGCAAATCAAAGACCTCATATCTCAATGCATTGTATATGCTTCCTGTCAGGCAACAGCCTTCATGTCTCACAAGCACTAAATTGAATGAACCCTGGCAACACTTTTATACAATACAGCACCATTATTCCTGTTTTACAAGCAAGTACAGTGTAAGCCTCCCAGTACATCAAATTCAGAGTTACGTTTGAAATTATACACCCAGTTGTTGTTTATTTTGACTGAAACGAGTGGAAACTGGAATTGAACTCAATTCTTCTGAGTCTCAATCCACTGCCTACCAGATCATCTTCTTTGGCATATCTTTTATCTCAAATACACACAACTCACACCTATAGTCTTCTCGAATTAAGTAACTGACACTGAAAGAGAAGGCACTGGTATACATTGTTACAGACATGCCATTTCAGATTAAGTTTCTGATATCATGAAAAGAAATCACTATCATAAGGAACTTCTCCTCTCACAAGGGAACGGTTTCATCTTCCATTTGTACATGAATCATGAAAGCAACAGAAGTGATACACATCAAATTTGGAGACTTGCATACCTGTATGTCACTTACTTATCCTTGCTGTCTCTATGATGCAATTTTAAACTATTTTCACTCCCTTCTTTCCCTATTTGTAATTAGAGGGCAGAACAGATGGTAGTAGCTTACTTTAAAGTGAGGTCTTTATTAAAACACTTCTCAGTATGCTGCTTAACAATTTTACACAACAGCAAAGAAATTAGTCTCATTATGGGCAAATCTCAGATGGTTTCAAGGCTCATAGTAGAGAGACATCAACAACTCAGAAACTTTTTGAGATCAGTACAAAATTCCAGAAGCCACCAACTGGGCTGAATGGTGTCTCAGGAACATTGCCTCTCCATTAGGTCTTCGGAAAAATTTCTTGCCAACCATGTGCCTATAAAAATCAGGAGTCAGAATCAATTGCCAGAGATTAAAGAGGCTGGGTACCTCTGAAATAGGATGACAATGGGCCAAATTGTTTGCCTCCATGAAGACTATTATCACACTGGAATCAGGAGTTTAATCATCTTGCGCTCAGGAGAAGACAGCCAAGGCTCAGAGGTGTGTTTTATTTTGCAATACGGAAGTGCAAGGACAGAGTACAGAGAGGGGTGAAAAACAGTTTAACTAAGACAGGGTTCCTCCCTAGCCCAGGTTACACTGGTCAGTTTATTTGGGTGCTACCTCCAAAACACCCCTGCTGAAGGCCGAGCAGAGTCTTCCCTCGGCTTTTCTTGGCACCTTCACTTCAGTTTTACTCCACCTGAAAAGTGCCAGCCTTCAGATACTGTCCTTTAGGGAGCAGCAACTAGTTACTGGCATCCTTAGGTAAAAAGCTCCATGATTTACAAACACTAAGTACAGGCTCCAGCTGTTTAATAGTGCTGAAAAACCACACCATAAGGATGTCTTGGGGTATGTGGCATGCAACATTTATTATCATTATCAAACAGTAGGCAATACTGTGGACATCAGAAAAAGGTCTTTTCATGCAAAAGAAGAACAAATTCTTTAGAGGTTCACATCTCTGAAACATGTTTTTCTTCAACAGCCCTATGTATATGTGGATTGCTTTTAGCTTTCTGTACTTGATGGAATCTCTCTTCCTTAACTCAGATCTGTGAAGGAGAAAGGATTTCAAGGACTAATTCAGGAGTATCATGAGATTGTATTTTGTGGCACAATTCAACAGTAACTGGGTGACTAGTGTCTAAATTCCAGCTATTGACCAACAAGTATTTTAATTTCTCAGCACACCTGAATTCTGCAGTGCATTAATTTTCTTGTATATTTTTGGAGCTCACATTAATCACCTAAATCAGCTAATGACAGTCAGTGCCATAAGCAGAAGAGATATCTTCTCAGACTTGATAAACAAGTTTATTAGCAAAAAAAAATAAAAATTGACAGAATTTACATATGGGGATTGATCGTATCTTTCTTCTATGCTTTCCACTGCGGGTTGGTTTTGTTTTGTTTTATTTTAGCTAGAAAACTGTATTATAAGGCTATGATGACAAGAGTGAAAATATTACCATCTTTTCCCCAGAATAAGAACGTAAAGTTCAAGAAGATATTTTAATAAGGTATATTTTAAGGGTTTGCTTAAACTTCAGGTTTTTATTCCAAAAACTTCAGAGTTATCTTTATCGTCTCCTAGGTAAGCATTATTTGAGTAAAAGAGAAAGGTAAAAGTGATACTCTGAAGGTTCATTTTCAAGACTTTAAAATAAAAACTTGCCTCATTATTTCAATTTGGTGTTTATTCTCCGTGGATCAGAGTCTTTTGTTCCCTTCTCTCTCACACTATTTTATTTTATTTTCAATTATTTTTTAAGCAATCTTCTCTTTTTTCCTGTCACCTATTATTAGCTCATGAATCAGGATTCACATTACTAAAAGGCAGACTGCAGAACAAAACATGCCAATAGATACATTGGCACTGTGCTGCAATAAGGAGGTAGTCTAATAGTCCAATCAAAATGTGATAACCAGCTGTCAAAAAAACAACAACCACTAATGCTCAGTAAATATTTAAGTTCTTTCTTTGATGAGGGTCAAAGAACTCTAGATATGGAATGAGGACAGACAATTTAAATTTGAATCAGTAACAATGGAGAATGAGAAAATAAAGATCTTTAAAGCTTCTGTCACAGTGTTATGCGGAAGTATCTCCTAGAGGTTTTTTAACTAAGCACTCAGTGAGTAAGCAGGAATTTTTTTTTCTACTGCCTTTTTTTTTTTTTTTTAACTTCACAGTAGAGACGATTCATAAGTATACTAATTATATCATTGCAGTGTGATTTCAGCAAATCAATACAAATTCCTCAATTTATCATTGTGGATATAATCTATTTTAAGATGGTATCTAGTTGGACTGGAATGCAGAAAGAACGAGTGAGAATAAGAAAATAACTAGCCCTCCTGCTCCTCAGAAACCTTAAACATGAAGAAAGATCTTTTATTAATCAGAATATTTTTTTCTTCCTCAAACACTCTGCTTTCTTATATAATGTAAATGAGAAACATGAATTGTGTACATTAACTGATTCTAACTGTTCAGCTCTATGAAAGGAATCAAGTCCATATTCCCCACTAGGAAATAAGAATTTCCCCTATATATATATGGCTTGACTTCGTGAACAAAGATTTTGGGAAGGGCTTTACCCACGCTTACTACTAGCACGCTGATGACTAAAAAGGCCAATGTGGGATAGGCAAATCCGGTTGCAAAAAGCACAGCGAAAGGTCTCTTTGGGTGGTATAGGCAAGACACGCCTGTCTCTTAGTACCTGATTAATGTGTCTGTATGCCACAGAGGGGTAATAAAGACTCTAATACTCTTATTGCTGTAGACACACCTCCAACTTCAGTATGTGCCAATATTACCATGTTTGCATGTTTAAAAGATGGGCATCTCCTGCACAACTCTTAGTGCTAACCTGAAGCTTTCTCATATGGCACAAACTTGAAAAGATTTATAGATATGAATTTTCATACTGAAGTGGGTCTTTCTAAAACATCAAAATATGAGTTATGAAAACTACACTTAGTGAAATATGCACTACAAATATTCTGTATAGCTTCATGCACCAATTTTCTTTGGTTAGTTTATTTACAAAGAAGTAAAATAAGCTTTATTAAATAGGACACAGTAGCAGTGGCAAAGTACAGACATCTTTATCAAGTCTGTTTTAATATACCTGACAATTCAATTGACAAGTATTAACTGAAAATATCTTCAACTGGGACACTTAATGACTAGAAATTAGTTGCAACTTCTTTGAAATCTCATCTTTTCCTCTTCATAATGTTTTATGCCCAGAATCTTGCTATAGTTCTTTAGTATCATAATTGCATGTTGTTGTACAGGAACATAAAAGTTATCTTACTCAAATCAGAGGAAAACTGAACATATTCATTGTAGCATTAAATAGAGCTCTAATATTTCAATGCAAACTTTAAGTGAACCTATAAACAAACATATAATATTGTTATGGCTAATTTAAACACTGCTAATGTAAATACACATACATTCTACTAATTCCTTTCTTTACTGTAAGTGAATAAATGTTGTTAAACTGAACCAGTCAATTTTAAATTAAGTGTATTTTTAAGTTCCATTTCAGATCTGACTTTTTGTGTCTAATTCTCACTGTTCAGTGTGACTGATATATGGACTCTATGAGAGATCAGAGGCTCATAATATGTGATCCTTTCTCTGATAAACAGGATATTTCTGTTCAGCTTCTGTTGATTCTTGCTGTGCTGCTGCGTTCGCAAAAGAATAGATTTCTGTTTAACTTCTGTATTCTAAAACATAGTCTTTTACAGTCTTAATCTGCATATCCTTAGGATCTGCTTCAATGATATTCTGCTTTTTTCCCCATGGTGATTGAATAGGATGTGCAATGCAGACTTTCCACTGCCCAGAAAGAATGCCTTTGCAGCAGCAGCTGACCATATTCCATTGCACAGAGCTGACCTCTAGCATCCCCTCAGCAACACTTTTTTCTTAATAACTTGCATAAATTGAGCTAACTAGCTAGTTTCACACCTATTTTATTCCTTGAGATTAATGATGATTGAAGTGTGATGTGAATGGGATTCTTTACTATACCTGTACTAGACAGGCACAGTTGATGCTTCTGAGAGATACCTCCAGAACTATATTAGTTTTCCAATCATGATAAGCTTCCCTAACTAAGTTGGATCAAATGGTAGCATATACTTGTATTGCTGACCCCGCCCTTATTTGCACCCTGGCATGGCTTCAGACAGGCCAAGCATGGTCTAAATGTATAAAAACAAATTCCACTATCCATCATTATTTCTATTCAGAGGTAAGAAGATGAACCTTCTGCTGGCTGTTTATCTTCAGCAGCCAACCAGGTACAGACACCCCTTCCCATGTTTGGAATGTGCTCAACTAGTCTGTGGGGAAATGGTCTTTGGTTTCCAAATTTTGCATTTTCATTGAATTTTCAGATCATGTCATGCATTCCTCTTTCATTTCCAAAAGCAGCATGTTATGATACTCCTAAATTGTGGTGTACAAGCAAATATGGTGATGGACTCCCTTCATCTGCACTGAGAGGCAGCAGATTTCTGAAATTAATGCATTGAGTATCAGAGTCACTTCTTAGGAATCTATTAATCAAGAGTGGTTAGGATGCTAGGGAATCTGAATGATGTTATCATAAGTGGGAGGTTGAAAACTACATGCCCCCAAGCACTCTGGAGTTGATAGTTTTGAGAGTGGTCTTATTTAAGTCATGTATGAGATGACTGTACACATGTGGTCAAGCATTTGAAGGAAAAACAAGTTACTTATCAATATTTATCAAATTCCTGTTGTATCTGCTGAACACATTAAAGTTCACAACTCCCTGCTTTCATACGGCTTTGGACTCCTTTTGACCAAAAAAATGTTGGGCTAGATAAAATACTGGATATATAGAATTCACTTAGTCCTTCCTATAGCACATTCAGAGAACAGAAAGATGTGTAAATGTTTGCTTTGCTTTGGGTATTGCTAAGATTGACAGTGTTTTCAGTATCAAGGGAATTGGTGAATGCGCATGCCCTGCAGTGTCAGTATGCCTGTACTATATCTATACTGTCTGTATCTTAATTTAGATATTTATATTATCTGTTCTCTACATTGGATATAAAGGAAGATTAATATAATCAGATGGCTTTCTGAGACATATCGAGGTCCATTTGATCAGATGAAACTCAATCCCAGTTGCTACAGAGGTAGTTTTTTGTGCAGTTTCTGAGTTAGAAATTTTTGTGGCGTCATGCTCTGGGAAAGTCTTAGCAACTTTTTTTTCAGTCATTGAGGTTATTTACCACTTATCACTTCTTGCTGCAAAGCTTTCTAATCTGGTGGATGATATGAGAAATATAGTATATATAGTATATTATACATGTGTGTATGTATCCATATATATATTTATATAGGAAAATGATAGTATAATAAATGTGTTTAAATAAGAAATATGGTGGATATATGTAACACTGGATAATGTAAGTCCTATTTCTGTGTCATTCGATGTCAAACTTTGTATATTTTTCAAGTACTCTTTTCTGATTACAGATAACACAAACTCTTAATGATACGGGTTTCCAGGGGAAAATGATGCTTGCATGTCTGTTCATATACCCCTACTTCATGTCCCACCTTTCAACAGTCTGATAATTTTCCTGATCTTTTCTGCAGCGGACAAATGAAAAGAAAAGAGGGGGAGGGGAGGAGGGAAATGTGTGTGTGTAACTACATTTGAATTTATTTCCCAAATCAATATTAAAGAAAAAATACCATTTTACAAAGTGTCAGATTATAATCTTACAAATCCTATAGTCATGTTGGCTGAACTAATAAGGGTAACTATTTTTTATCTCTCAATTTGACCCTGTGTGTCTACATGCCTGTTTTTCAGTTAGAAGATCTGAAACCTAGGGTTGAGGGGCCACTGTAACTTATGCTGTCTATATTCAGTAAATTTGGTCCATGTAGACACTGTAGCTGTTCAGCAGGGATTCTTGGACATCCAGGCTACCCTGGTTAAACCACCACTCAAAAGGGTGCAATAGTAATTACCTAAAAGCAGTAGTCTGCTGCCAGAATCGTTAGGTCTGTCGGGCTGCTCTGAAAACACGTTTGAGATTCTTTATCGCGTTGCATGTACCACACACATTAAGACTCCATTTACCAAGCAGGTGCACACAGTCAATCCTGGAAAAACTGAAGGGAAGGGGCTTTACTTTTAAAGTATAGTAGGTATATGGAAGTATAGCAATTAAAATCCTTTTCTGCTTTGTTACTTTGACTTACACGATTATGTAATCCGGAAAAAAATGTCAGTGTCAAAATGCCCCAAATCAGCAACATAAAGAGGAAATGAGTTTATGAGCAAGTGTATTTCCAGATCACCAAAGAATACATGAGTTTTGTCACTAGGAGGTCTTATTTCTCTAGGACTATATTACATTAACTTGAAAATAAATGGCAAGTTTTCATTAGGCTTGTAATAACATGTAGGCACTTTGCTCAGGTCTTTAGTCTTTAACTTCATAATTTTACAGGGAGCAATTTTACAGCTTTACAGAAAGCAATTATTCTTCTGGGTTTCTCTCAAGTTATCAAGTTGCTGAACAGCCTGTTCTTTACTTCATGTTACTTAGAATATAGATAATAAGTTCCTGATAATAACCTTTTTAGGCAGCTGTACATTGTTTAAATTATTCATATTATCTGTAATACAATCATATGTATTAGCCAAAATGGTTTTTGCTATTTATTCATGAAGGAAGAACTTCTAGATTGCTAAGTTATAATTGACAGTGTCTAATGTCTTTTGTTATTCACATGATTACTATACATAATACTCTGATTATTTTTTTTTTTAATTAATACATAATTAGCATATACGTATTTATGGAGAATATATATTTGAGCAACCTGGCCTAGTGGGAAGTGCCCTTTTCCTTTTTATCCTGAATAATGCAAATACTTTATGTAATTACAGTAGATCATCTTTCACAGTAGTAAAAGGAAAAAGCAAGTTTGCAAATACCAAGACTCTAAAAAGACTTACCAAGGTTTAATGGTACTGAAAAATAACCTTTCTGTCTATAGTAGAGGTTTTTGTTTGTGTTTGTTTGGGGTTTTTTTCTGTTTTGCTAGCTGGTTATTATCGAAGATATTTTGTTAAACATGGAATAGATATTGTAAAGTATTTTATCTAATCAGGCTCTTTATGAGTCAAAAATATTTTCCTCTGGTTAGCAATATGACGCATGCTCTCTGTTGATACAATTTGTTTTGTTTTTCCATTTCTATAATTTCTGTAAAATTCATCAACATTTTAGTTTCACAAAAATAAAGCTGTTTACTATATGCTATTCTTGAAATAAAACCTAGTAACTGTTACTTGGACCTAAGTTTCTCATCTCAAATGAATTTTCCAAATGAAATGTAAAGAGTGTTTTAAACAAAATTTTATTATGCACTTTTAAAAACCCCAACCACTTATTAAAAGGCTTTTAACTGACTGAAAAACTGTAAAAGGTAAAAAATAACTACTGCAAATATAAGCACCAATATTTTAAGAAGATAATGCTAAGTACTCTGTTATTACTATGATTTGCAGTGCAACAGGGAAGTCTAATTTTCTTATGCCAGCATATATATTTCTGTACACATCTGTCACACCTTAAACAGGATAAATAACCTTTCAGGCTCAGGGAGTCAGCAGCCAGCATTAACTTGTATCATCAGTTTTCTGTTATTGCTCCTTCTCTAAAGCCACCATTGTAGGGAGATTATGAGGTAGGCAGTGGAAATAAAGAATTGAACAGGACAATTTTGGAAGATAAAACATGTTTTATTACAAGCTGAACTGAGAATTCTATCATTGGAAATCATATGATTTAAGTACTTCATAGAAATTACAGGGGAATACTGAGGAGACATCCTGTAACTTATACCTACAATATTGCATTACACATACTTATGCTCTGGGCCAAGAATTCACTGAAATTAATTTTAAAATTTATTCATTATTATGGTAATTTGAGGAACTTGTGAGGAATTTTCATCCAACTGGTTATGATTTGTCAGGTCTTTTTAATGCTGGGTCTTGCACCTGTTTCTGCATCCAGGTTATAGAAACTATCATCAAGTCCTGTCCCAGAATGTATCTGAACTGCAGCAGAACCTGGGAGCCAGAACATGCTGCTAAGTTTCACTGGTATTGACTTAGAATATGTCTACAAGTATTTTAATTTGGGTCAGGATCACTTCCTTGCTGTGCTGTGACACACACTGATAAGTGGCTAGATTCAGTTCTGATGAAACCAGCCAGGTTGGATGGGGCCTTGAGCAACCTGGTCTAGTGGAAGGTGTCCCTGCCCATGATGAGGGGGTGGAACTAGATGATCTTTAAGGCCTTTTCCAACTCAAACCATTCTATCATTCCATCTGTAAGAGGCTGTCTCCTGGAGCCTGCCCAATGCACTCCAGCAGTTACTGGGTACTTAGTCTGTCTGGGCAGGGCAGATGGGCTAACACTCCTTGTCAGAAAATGTGATCTGTGTTAGCTCCCCCACATTCCAGCTGCCACCCTGTAGTCACAGGATTTTGAAGAGCAGTGGAAATATTTCCTCAGTGTGTTGTTTGACCAGCAGCACACTGGTTGTCTAAGGCTTCAAGATCTGGTGGTAGAAGAAGTCACTGGAGCTGTGCAGAAGAGATGTTAAAGAGTGCCAGGGCACAGTGAGACTGGGTTAGGAGACTGCTGGCAGAAAGCTCAAGGACCTATCCCAGTGGCCTCACCGTGCCTGGAGGTGCTGAATAGGCCAGTGAGCATGGTCTGCCACGGGCATACTGACAATGTAGCCCAGGTCAGGGCTCTGAAGCCCTGGGCGGAAACCCTGGGTGAGGTTTCTCACAGTCATTTCTACCCATGTATCTGAGCTCTCCAAAGCCCGAAGACATGTCACCCTGCTATTCCATGTCAGACATGGCCTTAAGCAGGCCAGACCTTCTAGGGTGGGGGCAGGAGCCTGGAGATCCAGGGCAGTAGAGGGGAAGGTCCCACAGTACACTGACAGCAAATCAGAAACGAGTGTGATTTTTTTTCACCTAAATTTCATTTTATCACATGGATGCTACCATAGGGTGGGAAATAATAAGGTGCCGGAGCATCCTGGCTAGAAGTACAGTGTGTGTTGTCACCTACCATGAGGATGGAATGTGTGCATACCCTTTACATGCAGGCAGAAACAGTAGTTTGAATTTCTGTAAAACCAAGCCGCTGTTCTTTTCGTGTAAAATGTTTGATTTGGGCATTTCTCATTATGGTAATTTTTGACAATTTCACTTTGGCAAGCTATTAAATTTGTAGTTTTATTGCCAATTGCATTACATTTATTTTATATAAGGGAGTTGTAATATGCTACTCTTTCAACTAGGTCATAATTAATTAATTAAAAAAAGGTGGAATTTTGAAGTTCAAATTTATATGCATAGTAAATAATTTTATTTAGTATGGTAGAAGAATGTCTTTTTTATAAATCATATGAGGAATTTCTTTTTACACTATTGACACATGGCATCCATTAGAACCCAATAGTGCTTTTGTATAATTATTAATTGTAAATGGTTATTAAGTTTATTGATCTCTCATGCTTCATGAAAATGAATTTGTATGCCTAAAACCAAAGACTGACATGATCTTGCTTTTTCATAGCCAATTTAATTGTCATTGTCTTTGGTACAGTGATTGATACTGAATGGTATGATATAAGTAACTTTATGATGGGAAATTAATTTGCAGAATACTGGGACAAGACCAATAATCTAATCAATAGAATTCACAATACAAAAATGTTTATAATGTAATTGTAATTTAAAATGTTTTTAAGTTGTATATAATGCTGCAGAACCTACTTTCTGGGAAGAGGGGAGAAATTACATTTTGTAATGATGGATGACAGTCCTATGGTTATTTTGGTTGCAGTTTATTTTTATTTCTGATTATCTGCTATTTTGTTGATGAAAAGCAGGGTGCAGAAGTATGAATAATAGAATATGTACAGCTCTGTTGTGAACCAAAATGGACCTAAAACAAAACCTGGGAGCAAGATCTATATGTATCAGTGTCTAAAATGACATCATCACTTTTGGTCCAAATGCAGACAGGATATGTAAATTAAATATAGCTTAATCACTCTAAAGGCATGAATTCTGTGAAATAAAATGAAAACATCAAAACATCTGAAAATGGGTTAGCTGTTTCTTTAAGCAATTTAATTGTAGAAGTTGCTTGAAAAAACAAGTTTTCTTACTTTATTATCTTTAAGAATGGCCTTAAGTATTAAAGTTAATGCTCTCACATACTAATACATAATTATTTATACTACTTTGATGTTTTGTGTATTTTTACAAGGTGCTAATTGTGCTGAATCAAGTTGACAAAATTGCATAATTTGTAGGTTAATATTAGCATAATCCTACAGTACATTATTTAGCAACAGTATAGAAATTAAGTTTACTATTTTTCCAATATGATGAATAAGATTGCATGTCTCTAACAATTGTAATTTCCAAGATACAAATAATGGCTTTTAGGAAAGTTTATAACTATTCATGTTCTTTTTCATGCAGCTGACTGACTGTGAAGTTTTGCTAAAGCAGAATGTATCACAGAAGTGGTTTTCATAGTTTATGAAGGAATGTTATCAAAATATTAAGGAATTAATTGAAACACGATGCAAAATTAAGATTTGGTTTACAACAACAAATCAATAACCTTTTGTGCTTCTTCTCATGTTTGTGACTTTCCTGTATTCAAAGGTTTTTCCTTCCACCTCTGCATAGCTTCTTTAAAATTGCAACTTTGGGACATAGAACATCAAGTTCAGTCCCATTGTATAGAGTTCCACTGATGGCATATCTAAATTGTCATCTGTAAATCTTTGTGCAATATCATGTACAAAGCTACCAAAGAATATTAAATTTTTCTTATAGCTATTCAAGTCCAAAGTTTTAGTAAAATGATAATCTTTGAAGGAAGGAAAGTACCAATATTTTTATGGCTTAAAGTAAATTGTGCATATTACCTCAGCAGTTGTCTTTGGTTGCTTTTTTACATTCTTGGTTTCCAGAGGCAAAACAAATCTATTATGTGCTAATGAGAAAAAGGAAATCACACCCTCAAGCTGTTGATTAACACTTTTCCTGCTGGTGTGTCAGTGCATATAGAAAAAGATTATGGCAGTGTACCAGCTGTTTTTAAATTGTCAGCCCATATTATGTTAGAGAAATAAGGCTAACTCACTACATCTCAGAGCTCATGTGCAATGCTTACACCCTTTATAATGTATACAAGTCATACACTCTCATCTGGAGTCTGTATGGAACCTAATGCTTGGCTTCAGGGTGCCTTCTTTTATCTTCTTATCGAGCATATGCTGAGAAAAATATGAGAGGACACATCAAAGAGGAAATACTGCCGAAATACCAGACAATGACCTACTATCCACACCACTTACTTTCACTTACACCCATCAAAGGGAAAGGGATTAAGAAGATAAAGATACAAACAAATGCATATACTGGGGCTTTTTAGCTCAATGGCTTGTCCATGACAGCAAACAAGGGTGGATCCCTAGGCAAAAGTATACAAAAGCGCGAGCTCTGTCATAACCACCAAACTGTCTGCTTGAGGATTCCTGCAGCAGACATAGTCTTTCTGAGTTTTTGTAGACCTCAGAACATTGCTCTTTTATGAATTCAGTTATGATTTTTTTGCCATCTACTTTCTGCTGTGCAGCAACTTAGCTGCTCAACATTTGGAATTAATTAGCCTTCTTTTGTGGGTTTTGAACTTGCCACATGAAAACAGGATTGTAAATGGTAAAACAAACAAACAAAAGCCTCTTTGGCTTTTTTTTTTTTTTTTTTTTTTTAATTTTAAAAAGGTACCTGAAGTATGTGTATGTAAAAGGATTTAATACACAGATTTAGCAGGTGAATCTCTCTCTCTTAGGTGTACCTGGGAGAGGTATCCTATAACACACAATGTGAGCGTAAAGCTGCACGGTGATGTCCCCTTTCATCCCTTGTATTGAATGGACCTGCATCTGCCACTGCAGCAACAACTGTATCTTCTCTAGCCATTGTAACAATAAGTTACAGTGTTAAGTACAGTTAATCACTGAAAGAAAATTGCAATTTATTGGATTTGTCTGTCCATAAATCTCCTCTATTTTTTACTGATGCTTAGTATTAGTTTATACATACTATACTGAAAGCAACAAGTTTTCTTAATACACGAGCAATAAACACTGGTATTTAAACTTGTAAGTTTTAAATATACATATCTTCCCATTGCAACTTTCCTCTCTCTTCTCCTTACAACTCTTAATAGCCAGAGCAAAGGGATGGAGAATGGAGAGTGATGGGAGATTCAATTTGCAAGTGCCGGAATGCAAATTCAGTGTTACTAATATCAACCCCTACTGAATATTTGCATTTAAGCTGCTGATAAACTTCCTCATGCTGAGAAGGGTAATTTCATTTTGTGAGGAAAAGGAGGAAAGCTGTTTTAATGTAATGTCCAAAATGAGACAGCATACTGGACCAAAAGAAATGGATTTTAACTTTTATTTCCTAGGTGATTTTTTAAAACGTAAAATAAAATTTTTCCTTGTGGTTCAGAGCAAGCTGTTTAAAAAAAATATTATAGTGTGCCTTTTGGTTATTGTTTGACTAGTTTTGAAAAATAAAGTATGATAAGCAGCATAAATTATCACAATCATTTTAATAAATAAGTTATGTAAGTGACTACAACTTTTAAAGGATCTATAGTCTGTTTGCTTATATTTTCTTCCAAAAAATTTTAAGTCATCATTACAATGAAAGAGATCATCTGTATTCCCTGATAGTAATGTGATTTTATTTGTTGAATTAAACTCTTTAACATTGAAACAATCAGATAGTTTTTTCTGTTCAGAACCAGATTACTTCCTAGAAAAACAATTGACCATCTTTGTTTTAATCTTTAAGTACACCCTAAAACCTGTTATAATCACATAAAGGAGGATTAGTAACCTAAACAACAGTAGGATGTTTAATGATGATCTGCTAACAAAACATTTTAGCTAATCTCTGATTAGCGATCACATTTGACAACAACCCAAAACATAGGATAACTGAGTTCATTAAGACTATGCCATCTGCAAAAAAAAAAGTAAACCAAATTCTGTCTTCATTTCTTTAGTACTTGGCAGTGGCTAAGGCAAACAGATCTTGAACCAGAAGATCAATCAGTCACTCTGGACAAAAACAGAGTGTATCTTCCCAAAATGCCAGAAGCACTCACACAATCTTTTATGTAGTGGGCTGTAGACTTGCATACATGGTAGTAATATTTGCCATTCTTGCTTATTGTATGAAGCCATATTTTTGATATTTTAATTTTGTGTCAAGCATCCTTGTATTTCAGGCATTATTTTTTTTTACATGTTTATCAAATACTTGAAATGAAACATATATAGAAGGGTTTAATAAAGGGTCCTTTTACACAGTACAAGTAGAATTCCTTTTGAAGAGAGCTGCATTTTCTTTGCAATAATGATAAATGGACATTTGTATCCATTGGAGAGGCTGACAAAATAAGTTTCTCTCAATAAAACTAGAGCTGAATTGTAGTATATGACTAGAATACTTTGGTATAGCCTCTCATTACAGCAATTTCCATTAAAAAAAAATAGTAATCTTTTGCATATCTGTTACATATAATATTACAGTTCATGTTTCTACCAAAATAAAATCCTTTAATCATCCTTTCATGTTGGGAAGTAAGGATTTAAGAATCTGTCTACTGATTTTTCATCCTTTGTCTTATGATATGGTAGGTCAGACACACCACAGATATTTTAAAATATTTTCCCTTTGAAAAGGGGTCTAAAAATTGTTGAATAGGCACAACACATAGCCAGTATGTTAGTCAACAGTGACTGTTTGCAGTGTCCGTAGCTACAGCAAATTATTAAGGAGCATTAGGAGCCTTTTATCAGCACTGGTGTTTTTTTTCATGCTAGAATCTAAGTACATTGACAAAGAGATATACCCGGTTACACTGGGGCCTCTGGGTATTGTAGCTGTGATGTGAGTTAGTATGCCTTAATGAAGGTGTAAACTGAAAACGTGTTTTAAACATGGAATTAATTTGAAATATTGAAAAGGATTAAAAAATCGATAAGACACTGATTTATGACACATATGCTTAATGATAACTTCAGAATGTTCAGAAGTACTACCGTGTTTCCATTTGATGTAACATTTAGAAATGCTAATACATGATCCCATCAAGATCACACCAAATCTAAACTGAGAGATCCAACATAATTATTTTACTTTTTTTTTTTGTCTGTAGTCAGTAAGTGAATAAAGTATCAATAGGCAGTTAAACAGTCATTTTATCTCCTTTTATACTTTCAGACGGTTTGACAAATCTTTGGAAAAGTGGCGGCTTTTTCATTGTGACATGAAAAGCTTTAATCATTGGCTGTCTGAAACTGAAGAGAAGCTGTCGAGAGCGCAGATAGAGGCTGGAGATGTGGGTCATATGAAAACCAGCCAGTTTCTCCAGGTATGATTTGATTAACCCATTTCCTGTTTTTCTGCTGTGAATAGAAATTTGCAGGTGTGGATACTCTTCATAGTTTTGCAGTTCATTTAAGGAGGATTTCTAGTGTTGAGTGGCCAGTGGCAATTTTAGTCAGATATTTTCATTGTCCTTGTTAACTAAAAATTTTCACTGGTTTGTTTTAAAAAAACATTTTTAAAAAGATAACTCGGTATGTTGTGGTACTTCTGTGGTTAAATCTTTGGTCTTTCTTTAAAGTGCTAATTTCCATTTGATACTTATGACCAGCAGAGGTATCAGATTTAATTTTAAAATCTTGTGGAAGAATTGTGATTAAGCATTGAGCTGTACAAGAGATGTTCCATGAACTGCATTTTGCAAGTATCACTTATTTTGCCTGTTTCATGTTTTAATCAAAGAACCTTGAGGATGCTTTTTGTGAAATGCAGCGTGACAGAATAGCTATTTAGTTCCTATATGTCCAGTTCCAATTTGTATGCTTTTCATCTTGCAAGCTTCTAGAGAATCACAAGGACAATAATATCTCTAGTTTCTTGGTAGTTTATTTCATTTCCCTCTTGTATGATTGAAGTGGTAATGGGTATGAAGAATTAATTCTAAACTGATATTTTGCAAGCTGATAGGTTCAGCTGAATAACGTGACTTGACTAGACTCTGGATCGATGTTATAAATTACTACTTGTGCATAAAAAAAAAATCCATTAAACTAATAGGCATTTGTACATATGAATTGCTGGATTGAATTACTGGATTTCAGGTTGAAAGAAATAAGGTCTATCTAATATTTAAGGTACAGTTTGTTTTGAAAGCAAGATTTATCTGCTTTTTGGCCTACAGTTAAAAAAAAATAAATTGTGTCCCTTGTTTTAATATTTAAAGTCATCTTTTTAAGAGTCAGGCTGCTATTTATTGACTGTAAAATTGCTGAACTGAAAAGGAAACCAAATCATGCTGTGCTAGTGTAAAAATAAAGATATAACTGTTAAGTAATACATTAAGCTGAAGTAGTTAAAATAGCAGGTAAATATTTTTCTGCAAATGACTATGAATGCTTTGAACAGCGAAGAAGTTTAAGATCTGGCTGACAAAATAGGATGTCATTGTCGTGGTTTAAGCCCAGCCAGTATCTCAGGACCATGCAGCTGCTCGCTTATTCCCTTCCCCTCCTCTCTCTTCCTCCTTCCCCAACGGAAAGAGGAGGAGAATCAGTACAATGTAAAACCTGTAGGTTAAGATAAGAACAGTTAATTATTAAAGTTCAACTTACTACTACTGATAATAATAAGGACAGAGAATATAAAACTAAATGGAAAGGGAAAAAAACCCCAATAAGCACAAGTGATGCACAATGCAATTGCTCACCACCCACTGGCTGATACCCAACCTGACCTGAGCAGCAACCGGTCCCTTTCAGGTAACTCCCCCCAGTTTATATACTGGGCATGATGTGCTGTGGTATGGAATACCCCTTTGGCTAATTTAGATCAGATGTCCCGTCTCTGCTTCCTCCTGGCTTCCTATGCCCCTCCTTACTGGCTGAGCATGAGACCAAAAAGTCCTTGATCAGGGTAAGCACTACTTAGCAATAGTTAAAACATCAGTGTATTATCAGCATTGTTCTCAGACTAAAGCCGAAAACCAGCACTGCACCAGCTACTAGGAAGACAATTAACTCTATCCCACTCAAAACTAGAACAATCATCAAGGAATTTAAGATGTTCTTTATTATGTATGTAAAAGGTAGCAGAATTTGTATATTTCCACTGAAATTTCATCTCCCTTTCTCTGTCTCCCAGTTTTAAGCATTTATTTGAAAAACATATAAAATACCAAAGTAAGGCATGAGTACCTATATAACAAATAGTAATGCAATGTCAGAAAGCCTTACCTTTTCTTCTTCTCTTTGCCTCTGCTCTTCTTAGTATCCTTGAGCAGCTTCAAATAAGCACTTAGAAAAAAAAGATCTGTGGAAAAAGCGATTGCATCTTTTTTTCTAGTCACTTCCTAAAATATTTTCTCTCTGAGAAGAGGTTAATTTTTCAAAGCACCCTGACCAAGGTAAGATGTATCATAGATGTTAAAAGTGCACTGAGTGTGTAGCACATTTCACAATTCAAACAGTTTAGAAACATTATTTTCTTGTCATCACTGAGAAAGAAGTTCATAGTGAATTGAACATCCCACTGAAAGACTCTGAGATAATACCTTGTTATTCAGAAGCTTAGATTTCAGTGTGGAACAAGACTACTTCTGTTTTACATTTCCCTTTGACCTACCCTCCTTCTCATCTGTTATCTGTTATTTTCTTATGAAATATATGAGAACATTTTGAACATATGTTTGCAGGATGTATCTCTACCAAGTTTTTCTTTCTGCAGTCCATCAAGCTTTTTCTTTCTTCTTTTCCACTTGTGTTAAAAATCCCAGGATCACATGAATTTGTATCTCAAGTATTTCATTTGGTTCAGTACAACAGATAAAGCTACTTTTCTAATGAAAATTCACATACTGTGTAAATATTCCCACTAATCTCAAGAATATAGACCCAATATTAGTTAACATTTATTTGTGAAAGACTGTTTAGTCTGAAGTTGCACTGTTCCCATTTTCTTCATTAGTTCTTTATTTTTCTGGGTCTAGTTTGAACAGTATTAGGCTTCTATGAGACTGACAGAAAAGATCACTAGAATTTCCATTAGGTAAACAAAGTGCTGAGCATTTTGATTTACTAAATTAGCAATTTGTTTTATTAATGAGATCATGCTGCTTAGTGAACCATATTAAGAATTAACAGGATTTGTTTGAAAATGCTTTCACAAGCAAGTGAATAGTCTTCTATTCAACAAGGAACCATTTTTGAAAAAAGGTAGGACTACTTTGGAAAAGTGAAGATTAATGTGGTCATTAACATTCAGTAAATACATAGATTCAAATGTTAAAGTAAAATGAAACAGTCAACAGTGTGATTAGTTGATTATGTTAATATAAGTTAAGAGGTAATTGCATTATTTTAGGTGTATTTGGGGAAGGAAAGTGTGTTCCTTTTTGCTTCACAATGGCATGGTATTAAACAACATTTATGCATTACATATAATGTGAATGAACCTAATAATAGAATTGCTTCATTTCAGGTCGTGAATATATAAGTGTTCTTGTTGTGAATTTTTCACTAAGACATTTTGAGAACAGAACTTGTGGTGTTGAAAAGAAATATCACATTTTAGTTTTTAAGAAATTGTAATTGACTTGTGATTAGGAGACAGGGTTTAAAAGGAGAGATATATAGATAGCAGATCACATAATCCCTTTGAAACATATTGAACTCTGTCTTGAAAGTACTTCAAGGGGGTTTTTTTGCTCTCATTAGTCTGACTGAAAGGTTTTCTCTTTACTCCTTAATGCTTGGCAACTTTAACTTCTTCAACTTCCTGCATTTGCATTTAGTTTATTTATTTTTGTTCTAAGACTGAATTGTAATTCAATTTTATCTAGTTCCTGATTTTGTCCCCTTCTGTTCTTATAGGCTGCAATCATTTTCCCTGTTGGATCTCATTTGGTAAACTAAAGCTGCAGGTTTCTAATCTGCTTTCATATGATAGCTAGACAACCTGACTCTTATTTCCTGTGCCTATTTCTCTTCCTGGAACATGAGTTCTCAAAATAGCACACTATTATCCAAACTGAAATACCATCGTCAAGATAGTTCAGGTGCTATTTTTTATGGTTGAATCTTACCATGGCTGAATATTAGAATATAATTTCATTTATGTATCAAAAATTTGGTATTTCAATTTTTCTTTTGTGGTCTACCTTGCAGTCCTAATCTACGTTCCATTTCACACACAAACAAAAAGTACAGGTTGTACTGGAAATTAATGCTAGCAAAGAAGAAAACAAGAATTAGTGTCGGGCAAGGGGGCACAAGGGCGAGGGTGTTTGTGTGACATAGATAAATGCTAAAAACTGTTTCATAAACAGATTGTTAAGTTACATTCCTGAATGTAACCTGAGAACTTAAAAATAATATTATGTAAAAAATATACAGCATCCAGGATATTTGGTTTTTACACTGTTATTAAAAATTGCTCAGCAGTCTGTATTTAGTATCCACTTTTGGGTTGCATGTTTAATATTATTTTGTTATTTTAGGTGGTGCAGATTTTTTAACAGCAAAATAGTTAAGTTCTGATTTCAATTTTGAAGCAGTTTATATGTGTTTATGATGTTCATCTATTGTGACTGCTCAGTGATGGGTAATTCCCACTAAACAGGCAAGGGCTGGACTTCAGGTTTAATGGAATCATGGAATGGTTTAGGTTGGAAGGGAACTTAAAGATAATCTAGGTCCACCTCCCTGCCATGGGCAGGAACACCTTCCATTAGACCAGGTTGCTCAAAGCCCCATACAACCTGGCCTTGAACACTTCCAGGGAAGGGGCATTCACAACATCTCTCAGCAGCCTGTTCCAGTGTTTCACCACTCTCACAGTAAAGTTTATTTTCTATAATTTCACTTATTAAAAAAAAATATTGTTACTATATAATTATTAATATCTCAAGTATTGACTTTCATTTGCAAGCATAATATTAAGAGTATCATGTTTCTTTTTAAGGTCACAGAGGACCTTAAATTATCAGTAAGATTTTGAAATTATTGTGTGGTGACCCTGTTAATTATACTCAGCCTTCTAAAGATACTGTGGATATAGAAACTGCTTATAAGTTACAGATCTTTCTTAAATTGTTCATACATTGAATTGTTCAGAATTTACATTTTAAAATACTTATCCAAGCCTACAAAAGGCTTGTGAATGACTCATGCCTTCTCTAGAAATTCCTTCTACTGCATTATAATGTCAGGAACATCAAATTTTTGTCTTGTGGTTGTTTAAAGTAAAAAGATAGAGAGAATCAAGGCTTCAGCACTGAAAGTCATGGTCATGCTAATATTTTCTCTCTTTTATATATAAATTGGATTATATGGATATAGATGTGTTAATAACCATAAATTTAAACAGTTCTGTCTGGAATAAAGCACAAATGGAATCAGAAGATGTGGGAGAAAAAAAGTGCTTCAGTGCTGGAGGCCATATATTCTCATACCATGAAAATGCAGTGGTGAGTGGGTGGATAGTTTACCCTGTTTTCCCCCAAATATAAAACTTGTAAAAATATTATTATATAATAATTGTGACTAGAATACTTTAGATTTTTTTATTTTAAATTAATTTCCTTTTACTAAGTGATAAAAATTATGCCAATAATCTCCAATTCTTGTTCCAGTTTGGATTCCATTTGGATTCATATGATTCAGTTTTGTTCCATTTGGATCAATTTTGTTCCACCTGGTTCAGTCTTGACTAGTGTGTTTTGGTTAATGAAACAGTAGAAATATAGGAAATATTCTTTCTGGTTAGAGATGCTTGTGATTGCTTGCTGATTCTACAAGAGAGAAAATATAGAATGTGGAATCGATGAGAAACCAATTTAGCTTTGTTTTAGAGGAATCTTTAATTAGAATCATCATGGTACGTACGCCACTGTCCTTCATATTTCAAAGGAGTATCTGGAAGAATATATATCTTACAGGAATGTGTTGCTAATATTTTATTAATGCCAGAAGTACACAATCGCGTGCTATTATGTTAAAAACAGATTCTGACATCTTCTTCTTTTCCTTTTTTTTTTTTTTAGTTAAGATTCTCCTTATGATTTACACATCCTCAGCACTTTGGGTAAATGTTCTGAACTAAGCACTAAAATGTTCTAAGCATGATAGTCAGCCTACGTGAATGCCATCAGTTCTTACATATTGACTGGATCATTTATTCAGAGAAGCTCACTAGTTTTCTTTTTATTATCACCTTCTTATCCAACATCTCTGAGTGCAGCATGCTACTACCCCTAAGAAAGAAAACTTAGACTCTACGGTATTTCATGGATTTCAAGTTTTTGTCCTAAGGTCTCAGTAGCAATATTTCAAGTAATATACGTGAACTTTGCATCAGACACCTGGGCCCTAACTGAGCAGAACTCTTCTTTTTCTGGTTTGAAGTCATCTTAAAAACAAATTCATGGGCCTTTCTTGACTGAAGTGTTACAGCAATGAAAAGACTTCATTTAGCGTTAATAAGGGGAGGACATCACAATTCCTAGTAAAATATTTACTGCTTCTTTCTTATGCCAAGAAAAATATTAAATAATCCTGCAATCTTTTAAGTGATTCATTTTTGACTATAAAAAATTCCTAAAAAACTTTTCTTTTACTGTTAAAAGGTTCTTCACAATTGTTTCTACTAACAGAATTGAAGAAATATCAAAATAGTTTATTCTGAATTTGTAGTAAAAACATTTTCTTGTCATGTCAAGCTATAAGAAGTATTATTTCATAATTATATCAGTTATTTAATTCTTCTCTACTGCACACAGTGCTACATTATTCCTCATTCCTAATTTAAAGTATCCTATTAAAAGTTTTTAATTAACTTGTTATTACTGGTAGTGGAACATTAAAATGTCTGAAGGCTCTGAGAAATGATAAATTTAAAGTTGCTTGTGTGGTTCTGCCTAGTCTTACAGCATTAGGTGACAATTCATAGCTGATATTTCAGTTTTATTGCAAAAGCTGGCATTGTTTATTCAGATAACCAAATTAAATCTTCCATAATTAAATAGGATGCATTTTTCAAACATTTCATTGTGAAACTTTTTGAAATGACTATTAGCACACCTAGCTGCTAGTGACTTAATTTTTATGTATGGCAAGAATGTATAAACATGGGGGTTTTCTCTGTCTTGGAGAAAACAGTATTCTTGGACTGGATCAGTCAAACTTCCTGGTACCTGACTGCTTTGCTGTTCAGGGGATTCGTCTTCATCAGTTCAAGTGTTACAGAATACTAGCACATGGGGATCTGGGAAAGAGACTGAGGTTTATGCCCATTTCGTAAGCATTTTTTTTGGGTGTGCGTATAAAAAATAAAGGTAAAAAATAAAGGAAATGGAGGATGCAACTTCTTCATACTGATGAATTTGTCTTACTTTTGGGGCTACTCTGGACATTTATAATCAGTGACACATAATGCACTTCAGATTCAGAAAATTTATTAATGCTTTTGTAATGGTATAAATAGCGTAGTTGATCTGACGATGTCTTGGAAGTTTGGGGAAATGAGTGACTAAACTAATGACTACTTCGAAGGAGGAGGATATTGCTTCTTTTGCCTAACAAAACATTTATCTGATTTGCTTTCATAAGTCTTTCAAAAGTACTCATACTGCATCAGAGATCACTAAGGCACATGATTAAATCTGTGGGTGTTGATGCATAGATGTGAAGATAAGACAAACTTATGAGACTTGAACTGTGTCACTTAGTGACTGGTCAGCCTGGGAGTCTTTCTAGGTCTTCTGATGTGAATAATTAACCATTAAAAAATACTAACATCAAACAATCAGGGAAAGGTAAGGCTCTTAGGAAATAATTTTCTATATATATAGTTACATAAATTAGTACAAATAGGTCTTGCTGTGGCCATTTTCACAGACAGCTTTATTGATCTTATTACTTTTCATTGCAACAGATTTTGCACACTCTATCCTATCAGTCATACAAGTTTTCATTACCATCTTGTTTTTGATTAAAGCCATAAAGTACAGCCATATAGTAAACATGCAGGTTAATGTTATGTTGTTTTAAAGTGAACTGTTTAAAAAACCAAACTGCATTATAAAAACTTGCATTATGAAAACCTTAATGTTTATGCAGAGCAGACAGCAAAGGATCAGCATCTGCTCTTAAACTGTCTAAGAAAATACATCAGCTAAATTTACTTATCCTAATTTTGGAAGCCAATTTTCATCAGGTTGTGATGAACTGTCTTTTGTCTTCTGCTCTTAGGTGTTTTACAGTGAGTGCCTTTTTACTGACAACCTTTATAGGCACCTTTGTGGAGGTGTGTGTTTGTCTGTTAATATAAGGTGTCAAGGATGAGTTAGGATGATTTTCACCAGTGATGGGTGGATATTGAAGAATGGAGGCTTTGGCTAGACTATTTTAGTATTTACTGTTCATTTCAGATAAACTTGCCAGTTCATTTGTTTCTCCAAGATACTATGTTATGTTACATAGAGAGACAGAATGCCACCAGCAAGCTCAGGAAGTGTGGGCTGGACAGGTGGACAACAAGGTGAATTGAGAACTGACTGAATGGAAGGTCTCAGAGGGCTGTGATCAGTGGCAGGGAGTCTAGTTGGAGGCCTGTAACTAGCGATGTCCTATAAGGATCAGTACTGGGTCCAGTATTTAACTTACCCATCAATGACTTGGATGAAGGGACAGTGCGTCTCCTCAGCATATTTGCCAACAATATGAAACTGGCTGATATCCCAGAGTGCTGTGCTGTCATTCAGAAGGATCTAGACAGGCTGGACTGATGGGCAGAGAGGAACCTTTTGAGATTCAACAAAGGAATAACCCCAGGCACCAGGACAGGCTGCTGGGAAGCAGCTTTGCAGAGAGGGACCTAGGGGTCCTGATGGATAGGAAGTTGTCTATGAGCCAGCAGCGATGTGCCCTTGTGGCCAAGAAGAGCAAAGGTATCCCGAGCTACATTAGGAAGAGCATTGCCAGCAGCTTGAGGGAGGTGATCCTCCCTCACTACTCATCCCTGGTGATGCCTGACTTGGAGTACTGTGTCCGGTTGTGGGCTTCTCAGTACAAGAAAAACATGGAGCTCCTGGAGCAAGGAGCAGCTAATGACTATGAGTCTAGAGCATCTCTCAGGTGAGAAAAGGCTGAGGGAGGTGTGTCTGTTCAGCATGGAGGAGAAGTCTAAGGGGGGACCTGATCAATGTATATAAGTATCTGAAGGCAACGTGTCCAGAGGATGGGTCCAGTCTTCGTGGTGGTGTGATAGGACAAGAGACAGCAGGCATAAACTAAAGCAGAGGAAGTGCCACCTGAACATGACGAAGAACTTCTTTGCTGTGAGGGTGACTGAGCATTGAAATAGGTTGCACAGAGAGGCTGTGCAGTCTCCTTCCTTGGAGATTAATGTACTCTAGGAGATCTTGCTTGAGCAGGAAGGTTGGAATAGATGACCTCCAGCTGTCCTTTCCAACCTCAACCATTCTGTGATTCTGAGATTCTGAATGTAGCAGGCATGGAAATAGCATTAACGTGCTTGAGTTATTTAAATAAAATATTTATTTCTACACTGCAACAAGCTTCTAACATACTTCTTTCTTACTTAATTTTTGGATGTGAGTTCCATCTCACTAAAACAGAGCCAGAGTAGGCATCTGTATTACAGCTAATTATCCTGATCTTCCTTTTTAGAAAAAGAAGAAAAATAGACACTTTCAGAGTGAAGGTCATCTGACCTTTATGAGAGACCCATAATATTTAAAAGTGAGCTGTGACAACAATGGAAGTGTTAACTTCTGCAGGAAAAAAAAAATGTTGTGTTTTTTTTTTCAAAGAAAAGATGAGCAGTCGTGAAAACATAAAAGCCTGAAAATATTTAAGAATTGATTTATTTCAGGTGTACTTCTTCCTCCCTTGAATGCATTTCATGAGGTTTTGAATATTCAGGGTTTGCTAGTACTAGTGAACCAGCACTGATGCTCTCCAGAATGTATTACAAATTAATGTAATTCATGCTGAAATAAATATCTTCTCATAACTGGACTACACATTTTGCCACAGTGCAAAGATAACATTCAGTGAATGATTCACTGCATGTAATAGATGAGAATAAAAAAGCAGTTAAATGAATTGTATTTTCCAGTGTCTCTTGTGAACACCAGAATTATTGAAGCTAGAATGCCTAAAGATTTGTGGCTTTGTAGTTATCAGTAGTTCCAGTTGAAATGTTCTCACTGTGGGGGGCTTTATAAGGTGTTTCTTTTTCTTGTGTGAATTCTCAGCTGTTTACTAAGGTCTACAATACAAATCTGTTCCCTAATTAGGAATCAAAAGTGTTTTTTGGTTTTCTGCTAGATGGAGGCTACTTTTTACTTTTGTCCTGTTCAGAGGTCCCTGAAGAAATTCCGTCTGTTTTGTTGCTCACATCATGCTGGCTTGCAATGGTGTATGCAGTTGATTTTCTTTATAAAACTAAAAAAAAGAAAAAAAGTCATATTATTTCAGTAAAGCTTATGGCAGAATTTCATGGCAACTTTAGATAATTATAGTAGACACTTTTTGATCTCAGTCTTTTTGTTGTTGTACTTCTACAGGCAGCAAATATTATATTACTTATTTACTCTTCTAAAAAAGGAACACAATACAGGTGCACTGTAGTTTTTCACTCAAAATCTAAGCTTGCAATAGATTTAAAAACAAACAAACAAACAAACAAAACCCTACACCTTTATTTAATCTGTTTGACTTTTCACGAGGGAAGTGAGCCCACTAGAAAAAAAAAAACTTGTATTTTATGGGTCTGAGTATTTTCCATTTGCTGAATATCTTCCAAATTCAAACAATAATTTTGCCTTGATGCTGATTAAAAAGATAAATAACTATGTTCTTTTGCTGCACATATTCGGACTACTTAAAAGCTTCAATTTTTATTGAATGTTTAAGGATGTGTAATGTACTGTGATGTGCAAATTTGTTTATGCATCAATTTAACAAGAATGTAATATACTATTGTACTCATCATATGACTATATTAAATTTGAGATATGCATATATGAGAATTTTGCTGCTTTCAGGATGGTTTCTTGAATTTTGTTTTGTTTTTTAAGAAGGTAGCAAACTCTTATGGCACATTAATTTCCACAGGACACTCATGTCAAAAAATGTTAGGAGAAGGGAAAGAAAAAAATGAAAGAGAATATATTTTGGACAGCTTTTCCATTATACAATTTCTTTTTTGGATGCCAAATATCTGCAAATTTCACAGTATTACGAGGTGTCTCACCTTATCCCCTCAAAAAGTGGATACTCAAAATCAGTCGTTATTTGTATTTTTTGTGGTAATGTAGCATAAGAGAAAATTTATAGAGGAGATACACTGAAACTGATCAAGGTTCTGCTATTGGGGTGGTATTAGAAGTGAAATTAAAATATTCAGAAAACAATAAGAATGTTCTGAATTGCAGGATCCTGAGATGAACAGATGGCTCTCTGAATGTTAATCTCCTATTAGGTGGTGGAAATGGGATCTATTATTCACTTGTTATATTAGACAGTTCATAGATTTTATTTTACTGGAAGCTGGAAATAGATGCTGATTCTTTAATGTTAGGTGATCAGTATTATTTATTTTGTTTTTGTGATTTGTCAGCACCAGATATCTATGTTCTGTTGCCTTCAATAGCAAGACAAAGTGGTTCTTTGTTCCCTCTTAGTGGCTAGACTTTAAGAACATATTAATGCCAGCTACTGTTTCTTTTTGCTAAAATATCTGGCTATTAATCTCTCATTATAAATCTCCTTTGTCCATGGTTCAGTCCTTCCAGATGACATGAATGAAAACCAAATATTGTTCCATTTATGCAGTCTTTGTAGAACCATTAGATCACAGTTTATTTCTGGACACTGTAAGATAAACTAAAAATTCTGATCACAAAAATTTTCTTTCTGTATTTTTGCAATAGGCATGACACCTATCTGAAAGAGTTTGCATAAGACATTTTTCCTTTAACAGTTGTTTTTAGTAGCTGACAAAGAAAAGATCTTTTCTGTGTGTTGTATGTAACTTTTTGGGTTTTATGGAAGGATTTACTAGTAAGTGTTTACGTGATGTTTTTAGTACTGGTATTTTAGTAAATTGATGGCTTTAAGAAAAGACACAACTAAGCATATTTTTGTTGCAAGTGTCTCTGAGGCTGAAAACAGCATGAGAGAATTTTGCTTGTGTATTGTGTGAGTATTTGATAGCTCTTGTATAAAAGTAGAGTAGATCTCAGGAACTGCTCCCATAAGATAAAATACTGCTGTGTTCTCTATTAGATTATAAAGGCTTCAGGACAAGAAATAGTTGTCTGATGCAGTGGGGTCTTAATTTTAGTTCGGCTTTCTCTGAAGAGCTCAGAGCTATAATCATGCTGGTTGCAAATATTGCTTTTGTGATCAATACAGAACAAAGTTTAGGAGTAGTCTGAAAATACCAGTTGTGACTAGTTTTAACAATTTTGTGATTTATCTTGATTATTTTAAAATATTGTCAAAACTATATATTCCAATTAAGGTGGATACTCTAGCATACTGAACCCATAGGATGTATTATTTATGTACTGCTTTGATGCTTGAGAGTCACACCAGTCTCATTTGTGATGACTGACGTCCTCTTTTTTGAGTTTTTTGTTAGGCCTTACAGTGCTACTGAGTGTTAGAGGATTTAGAGACACTGAGCTGCTCATGCACTTAGGAAAGTACTTTGCGATATCGCTGCAACCCTTAGCTGCCTCAGATAAAGCCTGCTTTGGTACTTTCTAAATTTACTATCACTGCCCTACTTCATTACCTCTTTTGTAACTGTAACGCCTTCAGCAATGGCTTCTGTTTCACAAGACTGATGACTATCAATCAAAGCCCTTCTCCAACCCTGCCGTAAGCAAGGGAAGATATCAAGTCAATGAAATTAGGCTGATAAACTTACCATCTTTGTATTCATTTGTTTGTTTGTTTTAAAAGGTAAAGAAATGTCATGACCCAACACAATTTGTTTTAAAAATATTAACAGAGAAGCAGCTAATTCTGGTGACTTGATGTTTTTTGCTAGAGGAAATCATGCTTTCGGAGCATAGCAACGCTGACACTTTGAAAATCCTAAATTATTAATCAGCAAATATCAAATAGAGGCAATGTTTACAGTATAGCCAACAGCTTGTTGTGTTATTGAGGTTTTTTACAACAAAATTCTGTGGATCTGTTAAAATTACTACTGTAGTTTCTTTTATAATGGATGAGACTAATAAAAAAAAGACTTTATGGTGGTCTACTGCAAGCTTTAAGAAAGTTAGAGAAATACATTTATCATCCTGATAATAATTTTAATGTAAAAGTGAATCATTTAATAAGGAGTACATTTTTTGTATTTTGTTTTGTTTCTCTAGAATCCCCAGAATCATGACAGAGACAGTTCCATGGAATTTATTGAATATTTCATATTGATAAATAAACCTTAAACTGAAAGCTGATGGATTTTATTTTTTATTTATACTTAATTTATATTTGAAGAGCTGCTGACACTATATCTAGTTTACCATGTTTTCCTGTGGTAGAATTCCAATTTATTTTTAAAAGCTACAGGAAACACTAGTATTAAAATTTTCCTTTTTTTTTCTTTTTTTTTACATATTCATTGTGAATTTTTGCTTAAATTCATACAGAAATTAGCAGATTTTGCATTACTGTTTACTGTATGACTAAACCTAATGATTTGGTGTTCCTGACTTTGTCCATCTTTTAAAATATCTTTCTTGTACTACAGGTGCAGAATTTCAGTGAGGGCTATATTTGAACAAAACACAGAGAGAGCATAACCTCCCCATTTCTTTATATGCCTTCAAAAGATTTTCTAACTCCTTTGTGTCACAACGAAAACTCCAAGCATAACTGATTCTTTATCACTTTCCTCTGTCCACTCTTATCTTGCTTTAAGATCTTTTTCAGAATTGCTGTTTTCTATTGTAAGAGTCCTTAAGGCCGTGAGCAAGTTTTGTAGTCTTTACTCCTAGAAGTAGACTGTATTTTCATTCGTACTGATGCATGTGCTGCTTTGTTTTCTCTTTGTTTATTAACTGATCTACATTTCTCAACCAGTGATGCGTCCTATGTGTCAATTATATATCCCCTAATCTTCAAAATCTTTAAGACCTTTATTCTGCGTTTAGGGCTGATTTGCTTCCCCCTTCCTCCCACTCCCCCATCCCCAATACAATTTAAAGTAAGAATAGATTGTATGCAGATTTTGAGTTCTGTCAGGTTCCATCAGATTTCCTGAAATTCTTGGAGACCAGTCAATGTAAAGGCAATGTTTAGTTAAAAAAAGCCAACCATTTATGTCAGCATAAGCTTTGAGAAACAAAGAAGAACCATCAAGAATTTAAAATTAACAAAGTTAGGACTATTTAATAAATACTAACATTATTTTGATACTAGAACATCAGTCTGGACTGAGATTAAATTAAAAGTATGCAGCAGTGAAAAGGAAAAATTAGGAACTTTGCTGTACCCTCATTTCCCCAGATTAGTTATTTTTAAAAGCAAATAGCCTTCTTGTCACATATTCATTTGATAAATCTAAAACAATAGGTGTGATGAATTTAAAAATCAGGAAAGGAGGGAGGGCAGCAGTGACGACAGTGGATATTGCTTGGTGGAGGTCACAGTCCTGTTTGTCTTGGGAAATTACAGAACTAATCTAGTGATAATATTGAATGATTTTACCAGGTTTATGTTTGTTTCTTTTCAGTTGATTTGTTTCTAGGCAGCTCTCAGCAGATTTCATGCATTTTAAAGACATGATGTTTTCAGATACAACCTGTAGGGTAACCTTCTCAGTGCATTTTCAGAACACAATCTTGGAACAAAACTTTTGTTCTTAATCCAATCTCTCTAATTAAAAAAATGCATACATCTTATATTTTGGCAGATAGACATTATGAGGTATCTTGTCCTGCCTATATGGTTGGATCATTTGCAGTAATACTGTAAGTGACTGGGGGAAGAATGACACATTTAGGTATAAAAAATAACTGTAATAAAATGTAATTATCTCTTGACTGTTTGGCTTATTTGCTAATTTTCCTAGTCTACTTGACTCTTATATTGGTATCTTGGAAAAAAACCACGTGCTTTCTGGCAGTAGGACTGATTATATTGAGCCCATGGCAGCAGGAGGAAAGCTAAAGATAAGCATAGTGTATTTATTGTAAATATATAAGCTGAGATTAGATTTTATAATTAATGGAAAGACAGCAAATGAAGTTATGTTCAATATCATACCATTAAAAAAGAGGTTTTGAACTATGTTATAATATGATGGGATGATCACCATTCTCTGAAGTTTATTAATGACCAGAATATTCGTAAAAGGCATGTATGCATACGCTATCCCATGTTTCTTACCTCTGCTCTAAAATTGTTCACTCTCCTCTAAAGACCAAATAACAGCATACAAATATGAAATAGTATTATAGAGAGAACCTCAGAATATAAGCTTAAATTCTCTTTCTAAAAGCTTACAATATGTTAAAATTTATTGCTGGGTCTTTGAAGTGTCCTTATGAGTAATATCAGATGAAGAAAATAAAGCATCAGGTAAAATGTAACAAGTCTAGAAATTTTAGTTTCTACCTTAGCATTGAATTTCTTCTAAGTTGCATTTTAATATCAAAATGAGCATGATGCATTTTAATATCAAAATGAGCATGATACAAGAACATACTGTACTTTATTATGCATTGTAGACCTGACAGAATTGTTCACAATAGCTAATGTGTAGACTGTTTTACTGTTTTGTTTTGGCAGTAGTTTCTGTGATAGAGAGAAAGGTATTCAAATTTGTTTAGAATTTTAGAGTCCTAAATAAGTTGGTTTATTTCATTCTATGTGCTTATGTTATCTTTGTATTATTCATAATACTCTAGGGATTATTACAAGCAGTACATAATTAGTTCTGAGTTAGTATCAACAGCTATTATATAATGTTGATCTAAAATCTGTTGAAGACCATTGACCTCAGAGACAGTTTATCATGATGGCAGAAATTAATCACGTTAGCTATGCTTGATCTCATGAAGACAATACAAATTTACAAACTGTATAAACAGGGGTAGGTAATGATTTTGAGTATTACTAGACTGTCATATCATAATAGCTTCATAATAATTAGGCACATTAAGCAAGTGATGAAGTAATATAACAGTAGATGAAGTAATTATTTCCAAAATTCTGCCACACAATTGTTAAAATAAAAGTAAAAAACACCCTGACATTAAAGCATTAAAATATATATTTAAGTGTAAGTCTGAAAATTCTAATTTTGAATATTCTCACTTTTGACTATTCTTACTTTATTACAGTTAATTCCTCTGGAATCTCTCATTGTGCCATTATTATTTGGATTATTGGATTTTATTTGTACAGTACTATACAGTTCTTAAAATCTTTAAGTATCTATAGTTTTATCTTTTCAAGGTCTCTAAAATTTTGCTGCTCTTTTATCCTTTTGTAGTTAAGTATTTTGTATAAGAAAGAATTTAAAAAGAATCTGAGAAGTAACAAACCAGAAAAATCACAATATTAGAAATAGAAATAAAAGTCTTTTGCTTGCCATTAATTTGCATAATACAGGTTTTAATTTTCTGGCAACAAAGAAGAGCCAGGGCAAGTGATGCCCTGTGCATTTAAGCAAATTCATTCTTGTGTAGCTGTGGTTGCAGCAGTGAAAACTTCACATCATCTCAGCTGTCTGGTATGAAAGCATGAACCAGTGATTTCCACACATATATCTGAATATATACATCCAATATATCAGGTTTTGAACAATGACAGATCAGGACAAGTTCTAATTAGGGTTTAGCAAATAGTAACTTACATGCATATTACAGTGTAAAATGTGGTATGTGAATGAATGTGTGGTCATAACACAGATTGGGAACACTTCCTTTCTGCGCGGAATTATTTCCAAAGCACCTCTTAAGCTATAAGCATGATTTAAAATAAAGTAAATCTTATTACATTATCATTAAAATAACTCAGAACAATTACCAATATCTGTCTTAGAGGCAAACTCTTCCCCTCCATACTGTATTTCCACACCACTCCTACGTATGCAATCCTAGCGTGAGTCAGAAATCATCTGCCATACTTTATCAAATGTTTGAGGATAATCTAGAAATCTATAGCATTGCCTCCTAGCTGATTATCCTGTTCTCTATAGTCATCAAAAGTCCTAATTTAACTATAATTTTGCTCCAGAACTTTTTTATTCAAGCCTTACCTAGAAGTCTAAAAATCATACACAGAGTTTAGAGGTTCTTTACTGCATTTTATGCCATCTTAAGTTTTTGTTTTCATTGGAAAAATCTCAACAGACTCTCTATGTTAAATAGAATGATATGGTGAATGTTTTTTGTTGGAGTTTTTTGGATGGTATTCCATTTAGATAAAATCAGTGTTGATTTTATTTAACTTCCAGTGGCTTCACTTCTTTTCTCTTTCAATTAAGTGAATTTACCAGTGCAAACCTGAGACAGAAGCCATTGATGGAAAAGTAAAACCACATGAGAATTTAGTTTACCCTTTCCTCTACATCCACAGAAAACTGCAGAATAAAATTATTCCCAGTTATGTAAAGGTATTTCCTGGCAATCTTGGGAGCTGATTGAAAAAAAAAATAAAAATAGTAACTATGGTTTTGTACAATCAATTTGGAATATAGCACAGGAATGCACATTGACTTTTGTCTGGAATAAGTCTGTGTTAGATTGAAAGCCAGGCAATACCTTCAGTATCATTTTTATTCTGCTAAAAGTTTTAAATTATCTTCTGTAAACAAGCAGATTTTTGTTAGTCCAGTGGGATGTGATACAAAATGGATCTTCAATTCAGAGCCAGCATATTGTGACTAAAAGTCCCAGTGAGGTTCATATTTCTTTTTTAATAGCACAAACTGGACTCTGATCTGTTTATGGCTCCTGGGAGAACAATATTGTAGTATAATTTTCACATGTGAATGTAGCACTTCTTATATCTTGCATAAATCATTCTTTGAAGAAAGTTTACAAAGCTATATTGGAAGCAAAAGGTTTGTAAGATACACACAATGTATATGAGACATACTCACATATGACTCAAAATGACATGACAACAAACTATGCAGAAAATATAGTGGAAATGGCCAGAAATGAAGGCTGAGATAACTATTAATTTAGACAGATGATGGCGATGATGATGACAACAACAATGACAATGTGGAAATAGTTTCTTAAAGTATAACAATATTCTATGCTCAAATTTTTTACTTTTTCCTAGAAATTTTGTGTGTTTCAACATGTGCCTGAATGTCGAATTAATTTCTGAAAGTTAGGACAATGCACCTTTGACAGAGGACCAAAGTATGCAAGTCCTTTCCTTGTAGTGAAACCCTAGCCTCTCTGGAACTTTTAGCGAAGATCAAGAAAGAGACAAGTAAGATCTCCTGCAATTGAGAAATTCTAGGAAAGGCTTTTTTTTTTTTTTTAAATTAAATTGTTCTAAAGCAATTGAAGTTGATGTGAATGTTAGTTTAAATGAGGTATTGCAGGCAGAAAAATCTGCCAAATTTGGTAGCAAAAGCTACCAAAATTATTGGGCTGTCATTTCCATTTTCTGCAATGTGTTACTGTGTCTAATTACTGTTTCCACCTTTGGTTGCCATGCATTGCTACCACTTGTACTTCATTCTTTCGGAAGATGGTTATAGTAGAGTTCTGAGTGAATGTGAATATATGTTCAGGCAGTATATATGGGCTTTTAGCACTTATTTCATTTTGGGTTTTTTTTTTCTACCTAGGCCTTCTTTTATAAGGTTTCTGGGCATCCACTCATAAATGAGTGGTGAAAACATAAAATTTCTATTTGACAGGAATTTGTCTAGGAATCTAGTCTCCACAATCTGTTCTTCACAGGATGACCAGAGTTTTGAGAGATTTAGTCCTTTGTCCAACCGCATGAAAGTATTTAATGGTGTCTAGCAAGGCATCTAAAGTAAAATATGAACTGCCGTCTCTCCCTGCAACTCATCCATATACTTCCATAGAGGAATACTATGCTCAGTAGTGCAGATATAGTCTCTTTTAATTTAAGAAACACATGGCCTATGAAGAAAATCTCATAAGATAAAAGGTAGAACTCAGATTTAGGGGGCTTTCTCTGTGGAGGTTATATGCATTTATTTACCTTTTTTAAAATGGTTTGCTAGTTATAGTAATAATGCTGAGACTATGCTGAGGCATAATAAAAATAACTTTAAACCTTATCACTTCATAAAAGTGAGAGCCAATGGAAAGGCAAACAGATGATTTTGCAATGTGCTATTGACATATGTTAAGAAAACATACCTCTTTGGGAATGAACATTAGAGTAAGTCCATTGTCAGATTTGCCTTTTCATCTTGTCTTTCTATGTTCTGGGAAAGATCTATTTCTTCCTTGTAGGCCCCCTTCAGATGCTGGAAGGCTGCTGTGAGGTCTCTGTGCAGGCTTCTCTTCTCCAGGTTGAATAGCCCCAACTTTCTCAGCCTGTCTTCATACAGGAGGTGCTCCAGCCCCCTGATCATCCTTGTGGCTCTCCTCTGGACTTGTTCCAAAATTCCATGTCCTTTTTATGTTGAGGACACCAGAACTTACATTAATTTTAATTAATTAATTTAATTAAATTACATAAATTTTAAAAATTTGTATGGGTAAACTTTTAAAAAATTATAAAGAGGAAAGCTATTCCAGTGTACAGAAATCAAATAATTCATTTCCTTCATTTTAATATGGATACATAAGGTGAGATTCATCTCACTTAACTTTACATGTCTACAGTTCAGATAATTCTGAACTCTGTTTATAGCTAATGGAAAGTAATAGATGCATCTGAGACAAAATTCATCTGATCTATTTTAAATATCCACATTAACATGGCACACATTGTGCTCTAGAAGTACCTATTTACTTCTACTGGCTATAGAGTTTAGATAACTATCCTAGATACAGAGATCTCTGCTGTAAATGTGAGAAGTTAGATATTAAATAAATCCCATTGCTACATTTCCCACAAACTTTGGATTATCCACTTTTGAATTACCTTCACAATTTAGCTAGGAATAAAGTGTGCTGGGGCAACAAAGACATGAGTAAATTTTTTTAAGGTACGCAGTTACTGTTCTGGATAAGGATGGATTGGAGGTGGATGGTGGAAGATAAAGACTTCACAGTCAGTAGTATAGTGTTAGTAGTCTTAAATATCAAAAAATATTTTAAGGGAAAATCCTAGAGCAGTATAACCAAGGTATTTATGCATTGGTGTTAATTTTACCTAAGACATCAGGAAAATGTAAGGCACCCATTGTCTAAGACAATGGAAAAGTTAGAGTAAAATAGACCTGGAATACCATGACTAGCCCTCCCCTACTGTTGAAACTAAGGCAGAATTAAGAAAATAGCTGTGTCTCTTAAACTGGGGGTAGGGAGTGAAGATGGGGTGGGGTGGGGTAAGATACTACTACTACTACTACTATATCTTCTGAGATGTCTCATGACCCTTACTGGATGAACTGCCTAACTAACTATCATTTATAGTGTGTCTGCCCAAGACATTAGGAAAGATAGGAAATAGCAATATCTCAGTCTAACAAAACATAGACCTTCAGCTGAATCATCAGTCAATTTTAAATTTCATTTTATGATCTTCATTGATGCCCTTACTTTTACATGTAAAAGACTGTAAAGTTTCAATAGTGGCAGATTCCAAACCATTTGGAATGTATGTAGCCATCCAGTTTCTTCTTTCGCTGTTTTGAACTAATGGAAATTTTTCAGTGTGCCCTTATGGACTACATATACATAAGAAACAGGGAAAAATGTTTTATCTAATTGAGTTTTTATGTAGGCTTTTTCTGTAACTGTGAATTTAATTTTCTCCTTTTTTCATTTCCATGATCTGTTCTGCTGCATTGTACTTAACAATCTTCCTAGAGTATCTTGAGGATTAACGAGTTAATGTTTCCGTATTGCTTTCAGAATGCAAATACCATATAAGGTTTTATTCACACTAATAAATTTATAGCTGTGATGTATCATTTTCTGGCATTGTAGTATAAGCAATAAAATGTCACGTTTACTTTTGACCTTGAAGATGCTCAATGACTCTTTTGCAGCTTTTCTAAGAAGGATAAAACTGTTTGCTATCTGCAACTGTATTGTCTAGCCAAACTGTGGCAGTATTCTATCCCTATGATAATTTCTGTTCAAGCCTATTGCAATTAATTTATTCAATTGAGATGCTATCGCTTTTTCTTCACCTTCATAATACTAACACAGCACAATTATTTTATTTTATATATATTTTTTTCAATCCCAATTCCAAGCTTTTACAAGTAATTAAAACATATAATCACAAAAAAATTAAATTAATTTATTAATAAATTTCTGGAATATTTTTTTCTTTTTTAACAAAACAAAACAAAACCAGAAAAAGTAACTGAAGTTTATTTCACTAGGAGAAGGCAGCAAAGATTCCAAATACAGAAACTATAAGAAATCTGTATTGAATAACTACAGACACTTTAGCAGAAGTGTTAGTGGGTTTTTTTAATTGATAGATTAAGCTGTTGTCAATCATAGATACTTTCAAGTAATTAAAAAGTAGCTTGCATTAGCCATGCCTGGAATTCTCTATCAACAATTTGTAAGTTAGGTAGGCTGAGAACAGAAAGGAGAGTTACTAAGCACTGGTTGTCTTTTGTGTAACAGTTTTTTGTTTTGTGATACGAAATATCAGTTTTCACTGGTGCCCTATTCTTGTAATGTTCCAGCTTGTCACACTGGCCACAGCTATGGCACAAATAAAACATGATAGTACTTTCTGCTACTGAAAACATGAAGTTCTGGTAGCTGCTTTTTCTATTTGGTGGTGGTGACTGAATCAGAAGAGAAGAAAGCAGGAGAAAAAAAGAAAAGGGGGGTGTGAGGGGGTGGATTTTGCCTTCAGTATAATTTGAATGGCACTGTATTTACTATGAGAGAAAGCCTTATAGTCCACTCAATTCTTCTAGTGAAAAAAAAGCAGATGATTTTTTTAGATAGTTGTACATTCTGCTAGGAGGCTGTTGAATCATCGCTGTCTTATTCCTGAATCTAACCCCATGTTTCCCTATGATCATGTTCATATCTCCATCATCCTTCAGCTATGTGTGCACATGTTTCACATTGGAAACTCCAGATAAGTAAATTTTATGTTTTCTTCAATAGATAGGTACTCAGGGAGAGGATATAGGATTTTCAGTCATCTGAGAAAGCAAGAGGCTAAAAGATCATCAATTCCACTGAGATAAGCGAACTTAACTCCTTCAGAGTCTTTGAAAATCATGAATAAGCAGGCTAACTGATTGTGCCCTAAGTCTCAGCAAAAGAATCTTGTCAAAAAACAGAAAAAAAATCAGAGGTCCTGAGCCTCTTTGTACTACGCTACCTTTGTAATTGAGACACCAAAATGAATACAAAGAATAAACAGACCTTACAAACCATTAAGTAGCAAGTCCGATATATCTCATTTTATGTTCTTCTCGACACTCATTAGGGTAATACATATCTCTCAGATGATATGACCAGTGAACTCTCTAGACACATTCTGGCTTCACTTTTGATGTATTAAATCGAACATGAATGCCGTGTCGACTTTTCATTTGCTATGCTCATCTCTAATATTATCCACATGTCTTCATATAATTCATGGATTCATTTTCATAATTAAGTTGTATTTTTTTTCAAGGAAAAAATTATGCTTTAGTGTGAGATTAAGAGAAATTTGATATTCTTTCTTAATTAACTATTTTGATGGAGGAATTTGATGCAGCACAAAGAGATAAGGTGTATGTAACAGCTTAAATATATCCATTGAAGATGATCACATTACTATAGGAGTGAATTAATGAGGGAATAAATCAGTGAAATAACACATAAACAAAATGAATATTTAAGATCCAAGCCCAATGTGATAAAATACAAGTCTAAATAGAACATGCATTTCTTTGAAGTGGAATAATTTCATCTTTCTAAGTGGTGTGCACACTAAGTGATGCTCTATTTCATAACAGAACAATTTCTCATGCTAAATTTCATCTTGGATGGAATCAGAAGAAATGCAGAAGGAGCAAAATCAAATATTAGTTTTAAAATGCACTTTTCAGTGTTAAGATGATATATGTAAGTTTATATATTAGAGCTACTGAAACTATTCAGCATGTTTAATGTAGCTGACAACCTTCCTAGAATGCACTTCGTAATTTTCTTCAATGCATATGGCAATTGGTCTAAAAATACTAAGCAGCAAAACTATTATTGACATTTTTCTTTCAAATGTATTAATGAAAATTATAATTTGAAGATAAAAATGAAGCTTTTTTATATTTGTTGAATGGTAAGAATAAGGCAATTATTGTCATGGTCTTATTACTGTCTTCTAATAAATCTTCCTCTAAAAATGTATTCATACATAAAATCTTGTATCTGATATCCTTAATTTCTATTTTCAAGAACCTCTGGCCAACTTAAGTAATGACAAGAGCACCTTATAGCCAAAATGGTAGTATTTTTAGCAGTAAGAATAGAGAATTAGGGAGGAGCCTCTAAGAATCATCTACCCATCTGTGTCTGAGGTCTTAAATACGTCCTGCAAATAACCTAGATGAATATAATACTTATGAAGTGCCCCTTCTGTCTGCCTTGTACTTCTGTGCTGGTTTTGCAAAGAATTAATGCTGTCTTTGAGATACAGTCCTTTCAATGCTGTTGAAATTATTTTGTCTTCTGCATTCCTGTTATGATACCTGCCTGAGCAAAACTTGTCAGGTTCATCAGGACAGTGAATCAAAATTTTCAAAGCTGATAGGTCTGGCATCCTCACTTAGTGACATTTACTGCCTCTAACTTAAAGCACTCTTTTTCCTAGATTTTTCCTGAATTCTTCTGCTTTTGGCTACCCATTGCATTACAGACTTGTGCTGACATGCAAAATATAATCTCCAACATGGTCACAAACAGAAGTGTCAGTAATCAGTGCAAGATCAGTTGTACATTCATTACAGAGTTACTTGAGATGATCTGAGAGCACTGAGGAAACTTATGTGTGTTGGCTGGCCTCAAAGCTCTCTGATATGGACCTTCTAGACTGATGTATGCTTTTTTTCACATCCAAATGAGATGTTTTCTTCATTATCTAGAATTTGCTGTGGATTATCTACATCTGTTTAAGTATGCAGGCACGTGTCTGTTGTAGGAGAGCTCAGGGAAGACACAGCCATGTGTCTCTGTTTAATTCCTATTCATTGCTAAGTCGTGTGTTTTGTTCTCCACATGCTTAAGCTTAGACAATTTAGAAACCATTTTATCTCTGTGTAACTTCCTGATAGCTGCAATCAACAGGGTCAGTTTAGTGATTTTTTTTTATTTTTTTTTTCCCCTTCAGGGTCTGGTTCTTTGGCTTTGTTAAAGAGCTGTGTTTGACTGGGGAGTTGGGGATGTGTTAGCTTTTATCCTCTGCTGAAAGGCTGCAATATGTCAGCGATGAAAGTAAGACTATTTTAGGATACGGCATAAACCAAAATTGGGATAAGTGCATGAATCTTTTTGCAAGGAAGTTGCTTTACATTCGATCCTTGTATGCTACAGTCAAAAGGAGCTACAAATGCATATTTATGATGTGCATGCAATATTTTTGCGTAGGACACAAAATGGACTGCTAAGTGCACATGACTAGTAAGAAATGTATGTGCAATATGCCTCCTGAAATAGTACTGTTGTACTACACGAGATACATAATGAATTCTTTGCCGAGAGGTTATCTAGATTCCTGCTTACTGAAAGAGTCATGAAACATCAGCAAACAAACCATTTAAACTGTTGGGCTTATTTGCTTTCAGTGGGTTTTGTGAACAGGAAAGATGATGGACAAACATCCCTTGAAAGATAAGTACTTTAATCACTGAACTTGCATCTAGTAATTATCTTCTGTTCACAACCCTTTCAATGAGCCTGTATTCTAACTGTCAATTAATACATACAAGTATTTACTATAGTAACTTTTTTTTTCTGTTTTTGTAATCTTTATTGACATTAACAAGTACTGACAAAAGTCTACTTCTTTAAGAAAAAAAAAATCTATCAATATTGTAAGCTTTAAAGATATTTGCTTATGATAGGTGTATAGCAAATTATTTTTCCCCTAATTTATAGCTACATTGTGCATTTCAGCTATTTCTCTGAGGTGTTCCTTTCACTAGGTGCACAGATTTCACCTGGTTTTAAAATTTGCAGTATAGTTTTCAGTACATTACAGATGTTTGCATTATAAGACAATAAAATGAGATAAGACTGAAAGAGAGCTAAAGTATTTGAGCATACCAGCTAGTTTTCCAGAGCTGTTCACAGGATTGTGTTTGAGTGCTGATAAGGCACTAACTATATTAAAAAGACAGCGGCAGAGCATAAATATTGTTTTTCCTTTTCAGTCTCTAGAGGATGATTCCTCCATGCATTAGCAAAAAATGCAAAACCAAAGACCATTTTGTGCGTATTAAACTTAAATTTTTCAAGATGTACATTTATGAGAGTTAATTTTATTTTTAAAAGATAAATGAAATACACATGGCATTTTAACTTCTGTTTATTGTTTCTAAACTCATTAGAGACTGATTGTTTAGAAATCACAGCTGTTTGATGAGGTCAATAGGAGCCGAAAAAACTATACAGGCCAATTTAACGCCTCATAACTGGCAATGAAATTTGGAATGTGAACTCCTTATCATTTAGACAGATAAAATGTTTGTGAAGAAGAAAAGAAAATTACACTGAGTAGATATAAAGTTGTGAAAGTTGCCATTCCTTTTACTTTGGTGGTCCTTTTTCTGGGCTTGTCCTTTATTTTGTGTCTTATTATGGAGCCTGAGCCTTCTGAGCTGATAGGAGGTGTTCCTCCTCACCCAACCTAACTAAAAATATGTACTGCTTGAAATAAACTGTGTTATTTAAACTGTATATCCAAAGTGCATTTCTTGCCAAATGAGGTCATCACCTCTATGACACATCTGGCCTCTTATCGTCCTGGCACTTTTACTTCTGCTTCTAACCTCAAATTGCTGTTCCAGTGCCAAACAGTAGAGCCACTAGAAAATGGTATTTTTGTTGTCAACAAGCAGAAATAAATCTGTACACTACTAGGGTTTGAGAAAAAAAAAAATATTATAACGCATGTATTCTTCAGCATCACTCTTAAAATTGCAATGGCCAAATTCATGGAAAAAACCCGACCTTAACAGATACATAAATTAAGCTTGATATTGTATATCATGTACAGCACTAGCTATAACAGATAAAAATGTTCCATTTTGGACAGATTCATGAAAATAGTGTTATCATAGTGTAATAATGCCCAATAGTGCCTCAACAAACTCTGATTCATTCTAGGCCAAACATAGCGTGAAATGTGTAAAGCCAGGACTTGGTGTTAGATGTAGATTTTCTACAAGGACTCAATAAGTAATGCAGGTGAAACAGCCTGCATTGTTAAATGGTAACATCACTATCTGTATGTAACAGGGAAGAAAGGAAACTTTTTTTTAGTTAATTTAAGTAAACTAGTACAAATATAATCCATAGAAAATTAGTCAAATTGAAGCCTAACTAGATCTATACTTAATTTTATTTACATATTACATTTTCTTTACATGGTTATAACACAAGGGCTGAAATGGTTATGTTATTCCATAATATATTAGTAATGCAAATAGTTAACACATTTTATATTGAAATATCAGCTGCTAAATTGATAGTCTGCTGTGGTTCATGGTGCAATCTAAACATGATAGAAGAGTAGTTTTGCAAGTAATTGTCACTCAGAGAACCAGTTTGCATTTCACAGGCAAGGTTTATCCAATCCGAGAAAGAACTTTCCTTTCTCTCTCTTATCCCCCTGCTCTTCTCCCTTTGAAATCTTTGCTCACTCCCACTGTGACTGTGTGCTGTTGAATCCGATCCGCAAGCAAGGGGGATTTCAGCCCAGCTTTTCCAGGGAGCCGCGAATACACACAAAGTTGGCTGATGTGCCATCCAGCATCCCGGCAGCTCTTTCTCTTCACACTCGCAATGGCAAAGCTTTGTGTGGATGCCCTGCTGGATGCTCTGAACTAAAACCCTCGGGGGGAGCTCGGCAGGTTTTGGACACCCTTTTAAAGGTAAGGAAGCGAAACCCGGCGTGCTGGAGGAGGAATCTGGCGGCGGAGAACGCGGCTGTCGGTGCTGTGCAGGCTGCATCTTGAGTCTCCTGATGCAGGAGTCTGAGCAATAGGTGGGAGGGGATGCTTTTGTACTTGAAATAAGAAGCCCCAGATTAAGTGCTATTACAATGACTACTTCAGAGCTTGTGACAAACGGTGTGGTGATCAAAGCTTTCGGAAAATATCTCTTATCAATTATTTATTCTCGCCCAAGTTAAACCTAACTGTGTTAAAAACAGCGGTAGAGGCCAGCAGCCCAAAGCTGCAAGGTGCTTTGAACATCTCTTGTCTTGCTGCTTTTTGAAGTCCCCTTACTGCAGTCAGTTTGGTTGAATACTCCAGAGAGAGCATTTCGTGCATGCTTATCTCTATTGGAGTCTTTTCTTTTCCAATAACCCGCCAAGGAACACTATGTGTTGACAATAAAAGGCCATTTTTAATGCTCAGATCTCATACTGTGCTTAAATATCTTTGAAAGGACTGCTTTTAGAGCCATATAGATGTCTGTGCATTCAGGTTATGATTAACTTCCCATTCACGTGTTGTAATAGCTAAGTGTATCACTAATATGTTGTTTTTAAATTTAATTTCAATTGTAAGGCAGTTCAGGCTTTTGGCTTAAAATAACCTGTATTAGTAATGCTGTTTTTACTTTTGGGTGGTTTGCTTCATCTATTTACGTATCTATCTGCTTCAGGTTAATGGTATATTGAATGTCAGAATAACACAAGAAAATTCTAATAGACTGTTTGAATTTTTACTACTTTGATGATGAAGTGGGTTTTCTGTGTTTCCAATATTTTCGAAGTATTTTTTCAGTATTTTTTAATCTCAAAATCCAATATAAACTGCATGGTGTTTCCCAAGTTAATCTAGGTAGTGTTTAAGAAACAAAGAGCACCCCCACTCCTGTAGATAGCATGCATATTAGATAAACGTTTGTGGTAGCATGCATACTTCTTGAAAAGTTTCCACCTGACGATAACTCTAAATACCCTTTTAAGGAAAAAAAAAGCACAAAATGTTGTTTTTTCATTTTTTTTTCCCCAACTCTTTAAACGTTTATTTTCTAGGAAACTTTTTCTTTTGAAACATACTGTGGAATTTATGTCTTCTTAGAATTGCATGTGGTAACCTAGGCAGTTATTTCTTTCTGCTGTTCCTTAAGGAAGTATTTGATAGTCATTCCCTTGCACTTTTTGAGTCTAGAGTAAGTTAAAGCCTGAATTCATCTCAGATGAGTTTTACATTTTAAATAAGGTATGCCAGGTAATAACATGAACCATGATTTTTTTGCATACCACTGTTAGCATAGTTCATAGAAGGTATGAAAAGAGATTATACATTTTAATATTTAAATGACTTGTGGAATTGCAGATTGATATTTTCAATGTTTTTTCATTACGGTTTCTGCCATTGAGGCAATGTGAGCGATTTGAGAAAGATGGAGTGCTGTAATTACCAGGTGCACATGTTCATTAATCCTTCCTGGCTAGAAAAACCTCCAAGTTCTTCTCCAGTAGCATATTCGTAAAGCTATAAATATCTAAATTGTGTCAGCCAAGAAGTCACACAGAATGGAGGCTCTTTTTGAGTTCAATTTCATGCACTGTTGCTTTGGTCTTGTGAGGGAGTGCTTTGCATTCCTCATGATGGATATTTGTCCTCTTCCTTATAAAAGTTCAGAAAACAAACTGTTAGGTGGTAAATTATTTCGTTTAAAGTATATGCAGACAGATTATAACAGGTGTTCCTCCGGATAAAAGTATGTAAAAATAACCTTGTGAGTGAAGGCACAACACAGAAAAGTTGCCAAGATAATTTTAAATCTTAAACATAACATTTTAGTAAACAAATTATGAAAGCTAGAGTCTAGGCTTAAGAAAAAGGATGTTAGAGGAATGTTTACAGCAATCTGCTTGCACTGTTTTCCATTAAGCTATATACTGGCAAGTTAAATAGCATGGTACTGGAATACTGCATTTTTATCCTCTGACTTTCTTTTAAGTATTATTATATAATTGTCAGTCTCTACATAGACAGAAAGATTAATATATCCATCACTATATATATTTATTTCCATATGGCTATTCATACATAAGCATATAAGCATTGTGTTTAATCACAGAGCATGTAAAGGTAATCTTCATCAGGTTTCATCATTCAGCTAGTTTTTTAATGGATATTTGAAATTTACAATGACATTTTTAAAATGCCTATATATAATTTCTCTGTGAGCACATATGTATGTATTTGCACCTTTCTGAAAATATTCTTGTTAGCATTTACTGAAACTGCATTGAAATGTTGGTTTTACAGTCAATTCCGTGTCTTCAATCTGTCATTTGACTTATAAGACTGTTTCAGGACTACACATCAATTTAAATTTGAAAAACACTAAAATATATATTTCATTCAGTCACAACTGCCAGTAATTTTAGACTCTCTTGTAAGTTCATAATTCAGATTTTTGCCATTTGAGAAATTATGTAGCAAATTTTTGTCTGCTTGCAAGGAGCTCAGAAAACTATCAAATAACAGATATAGAGAAGAGATGATACCTTGCTGACACATGAAAATAGTAACTTTTACCAAAAATAAACATGAAAGAAGACACAGATGTTGCCTGTACATAGTGCATTTCATTCACATTACCAGTCTTCATGAATTGCTGAGGAGATTCAGTGCTTCCTTCCTGCTCTACAAAAGTAGATAAAGGTCAAGTATTTGGTTTGGTGGGGCTTTTTTGGGTTTGTTTTTTTGTTTTTTTTTTGTTTTTTTTTTCTCCTCAATAAGAAAAAGAATATAACTGTATCTATTAATTATTTCAAATAGAATGCATATGAAAGGTGAAATGGCAAAAGGTGAAATGGCAAAAGGTGAAATGGCAAAAGGTCTGGGTACCACTAGTGGCCCACTAAATCTCTCACAGCAGTGCTGTTTCTAGCCAGGCTGGGGAACTGTCCAGCAATGGAGCTGCTCACCGGGAGCATTGAACCTCACACTGCCCTGACCCCATTGTTTAATAGTTCCAAAGGACAAACATGAGATAATTAGGTCTCAGGATTTTCCCTTCTAAGGAGCTAAGAGTGAGATGGGAAATATATTACTTGGTGTGGATCACAGGCAACTCTTTTTTTTATGGTATATTTGTGGGATTTAAATTACTGTCTGACAGCATCACGCTGTAGCTCTTAGGCAGCGTAGCATTTGGGCATAGTAAAGTGACATGGGTTTAGCCTAACACTTTTATATTAAGTAGCATAAATTTTGTTAAACATACTGTATTGGTTTTGCGTGGCAAAATTTTGGTAGCAGGGGGCTGTAGGGCTGGCTTCTGTGAGAAGCTGCCAGAAGCTTTACCTGCATCCAACAGAGCCAATGCCAGATGGATCCAAGGCAGACCCACCACTGTCCAAGGCTGAGCCCATCAGTGACTGTGGTAGTGCCTCTGGGATAACATAGGTAAGACAGGGGAAAAAGAAAGCCTCTGCAACAGAAGGCAAGAGAAAGGAGTGAGAATATGTGTGAGCAGAAACTCTGCAGACACCCAGGTCAGTGAGGAAGGAGAGGGGGAGGAGGTGTTCCAGGTACTAAAGCAGAGGTTCCCCTGCAGCCCATGGTGCAGACCATGGTGAGGCAGGCTGTCTCCCTGCAGCCCATGGAGGTTCATAGTGGAGCAGATATCCACCTGCAGCCCATGGAGGTCCCTATGCCAGGGCAAGGGGATGCCTGAAGGAAGCTGTAATCCCATGGGAAGCCCATGCTGGAGCAGGCTCCTGGCATGACCTGTTGCCCTGTGGAGAGAGGAGCCCACGTTGGAGCAGATTTGCTGGCAGTATTTGTTTCCTGTGGGAGGGACCCCGTGCTAGAGAAGGGGAAGATTGTAAGGAGTCTTCCCCTGAGGAGGAAGAAGCAGCAGAGAAAACATGATGAACTGACCATGACCACCATTTCCTATCCCCTTGTACTGATGGGAGGAGAGGCTGTAAAGTAAATGGGGAGTAAAGTTAAGCCCAGGCAGAATGAGGGGTGGGGGGAAGGGGTTTTCAAATTTGCTTTTATTTCTCATTACCCTACTCTGATTAGGTTGATAATAAATTAAATTACTTTTGCCCAAGTTGAGTCCATGTCACCGGTTACTATCATGGGCAAGATATCTCCCTGTCCTTATCTGGGTTCATGAGCCTTTTACATTTTCTCTCCCCTGTCCAGTTGGGGGGGGAAGTGATAAAGCAGCTTTGTTAGGCATCTGGTGTCCAGCCAGGGTCAACCCATTACAAATATGTATTTTTAATATAGTTTTATATCTTGCATAATGGCATTTTTTACATTGTTGTATTGATTATTCAAAGAATATTTCTATTTCATACCAACAGTCTCATGGTCTATCTGCTCTTTGTTGTTGTTGTTTGTTTTGTGAGGTTTGGGTTTTTTGGTTTGGTTTGTTTTTTTAAGTATTTTAGCTAGTAACTGTTTGATTATTTCTGCTACAACCTATTACTCAGTAATAATAGGTTGTGGCAAGACTAGAACCACTTTTAGGCACAACTTTTTTCAGGTTCGTCAGTTCTAATGATTTTCAGAGGAAAACCAACAAATTCACACCCCAAACTGAAATCTTCCTTCCTTCCCATGAAAGATTTAGCTAAAACTTTGTTTACAAAAGATTGAAAAAAACTCAAATACCGTTAATCAATCTGTATTAGGTGGCTCTTGTAAACCTGAGACTCATGCTATTTAGAAACACAAAACATCAACACTGTGGGCCATACCCTGACCTGAATTGTATCTTTGCTTAAATTTTCAGAGGCTGCTATATGTCATTTATAACTGAAAAAAATGTTGTTAATACCAATTGGGTATAATTTCATACATATATACCATCGTCTACATTTCTCACCTAAACCCCTTGTGCTATTGATTTTCACTAGTAGGAAAAGTTTGTTGTCAGCCAGTAGGAAACTGTACAACTTCTGTCTGACAAAACCAATCAATATATATGTCTTCCCTTCACTAAATTAACTAAGCTATTATGAAGGAACACAAAACAAATTCTGTATTGGAACAGACGAAAGATCTATCTAGCCTAACATTCTGTACCTGATGTAAACAGTAGTACATTTCCAACAAGGAATAGAAGAGATGAGCCCAATATGGAGTGATACTTCCCAGGCATATCTCCTCATCCTCTAGCAATCAATATTTTAGCGACTTTGTGAGGCACTGCTTTATGTCACAGATGTTGGTGGAGTTTAAAGTCATATTGTGTAGTGTTTGTTTTGTTAGCAAAAGGTCAAAAATCAGTCTCAAGGCCACTTCGTCCCACTTTTTTCCTGCTTAATGTTATTTCTTTATTTTCTTTCCTGTTCCTGGTTCTGGCCGCTGGCAATGACTGGCTAGATATCTTCATAGTCTTGGTTCATCAGAAAACAGCTAAGACATTTCTGCTAGCTCCAGCATACGTTTAATGAAGATAAATGATGTCTTACTGAAAATACACTGAGCCTTGAACACCCTTTCTTAGTTTATTTTCTTTTTTTTTTCTTACCCATGTTTTGTTTTGTTTTTTTAAAAGAAGTTTGATAAAACAGATGAGTGCACATTTTTGCATTTCTGTACTTACTTATGGACAACATAATGGCTGTAAAATTAGCTGGAATTATTTATGGGTAAATAGAGGTTTTTTGACACGTTTTTCCATAGATTATTTTTCAGCCTAGTCTTCCAAAATGCTGACTATTTACTCAAAGCTCTGTGTGAAGATAGAATGAGAAATTATATACTGCAGGAACAGTAAAACACATTCACATTATGTTAAGTACACTAGTAAGCATGCCGTTGCAATTTCATTGATGGACATTGAGTGTGTGATGAATTTGATCAAGTTAAAGTGGTTTAATAAATGACAATCCCTTTTGCAAAGTAGTGTTTTTTAGTCTATCTTTGCTGTAGTCAGTAATGTAGATTTACATTGCCTCTGGCAAAAGAGGGAGTTCAAGCTCAGTCTCTCAATTCTTGGATGAATGTAACTTAATCTCTAGGCTGTAACATAATAAGAGAGGTCCCTGTTTTTAAAGAGAAAATGGCAGTCAGAATTACTTTTTTGCAGGAAACCCGATTCTGTCAGTTTGTGTTAGGCATACTCAATTCCTGAGAATCTAATTCTTAAGAAAATTTATGGGTTAAGCCCCCATTTTTTGTCACTGTTGAGTGTGCATGCATTTTATGTGGCACTGGCAGTATGCACGTGCAGGATTAGCCTATCTGCACCTCCAAATGGCAGTTATGTATATTGCTGGGTAAAATCTGAGACCTGGACTGTGCAAAGGCATATGGTAGTCACCAGAATTTTCAATTGTGTTAAAATGGTAGTATATGTTACTGTGAATATGTAATTATTTTCAAATGTGTTTTTTCCAGATAAGAAGAGAATAGAACATAGATGGCATTATTTTGGATTTCTGAAGTATGTTTCTCCTTTCTCATTTGACATTAGAAGCTTTCCATACTACAGAAATCACAGGAATTTGCCTTTTGTCTTAATGAAATCATTCAGCCAAGAGGTCAAGGCCTTTTGCAGCCTTTGTTGCAGTAGAAGTTGCGCTCATAGCTTAGCATAGGTGTACCTTGGTCTGGTTGATAATAGCAATGTAGCCACCATAATACACATCCCAGCGTGGACTGTAGAGCAATCAAGAAAGCTTTTACCAGTGGTTCATACCAACTGCATTATAGACAGTCTTGAAGTCAGCTGGTAATTCTGACTGGTTTTATGGATGTCCATGACCAGCCTGATGAAGCTTGAAATCACCTAACTTCTGTACCTGCTTTGGTTTCACAAAAGCAGTTTCTGTTGCCTGCTCTCTGACAATCTGTGTTGTTGCAAGGAGCCAAGAGGAAACTTCTGCTAAATTTCTATGCCCAAGTCAGAATAGAACCAAAAGTTATTTTTCTTCTCTCCTTTCTTAATTTTAGAAAGTGAGGTTTAGAAAACATTGTGCTCTTTTCCTCATCTTGCCCTGGCCTTTCTCCTCACCTGCCTTAAATAGAAAATGGATATAAGTGGAAGGAACTACCATCTGGAAGCCTCATGCCTTTCTGTCCATCATATATAGCTTTTTGTTGCTTCTGAAAATGAAGATGGACACAAACACACACAAATCCTGTAGATGCTGAACCACCCAGAAATTTCATTAGAAATCCTTAAACAACTATATCTGAGCTTTTAGTGTCCTTGACACTGCCTACAGGACTATAGATATTCTGTTTGGAGACCATATAGTCCTGACTTTCTCTCCAGTGGAATGGAATAAGATAAAAACTGTGCCAGAAATTCCATATGCAGAGTAATTTTACCTTATTTCATGTTTTTTAGACTTTGTATCATATGATAGCTTTTTTTTAATAGAAACTACTCTCCAAACCTTAGGGGTAAGAGGATCAGACTATATTTTTAAAAATTTTCTCTGGAATTTTGGAGAAAAGGCCAAAATGAGTGATGTGTTAATAGCTATAATGCCATTTATGATCACAATCAGCCTGCAGATAAGACATGGTTGATTATTTAAATTAGATGGAAATTTTAGTTCACAGACACAGACTGCATTGGATATTGGTAATGTGATGAAAGAAGCAAGGTGGGAAAAGACAGGAAGCAGATCTGAGATCCATTGGGATGTTTCTCTTTGCCTGGAGCATCATTCTTGACAGAGTTACAGGGCAGATACGAAGCTGAAGTAGCAGATACATGCTTTCCATTGTGCTGTCTCCTTCTACAATACATTGTCTGGTAAACTTCAAGCTGCCTTTTATTGTGCTTACTTACTGGAAATTAAAAGAACTTGGAGGTTTTTTGATGGTACAAAAGAAATATAGAGTACTCAAAATATAACACGAATTGAAGAAGTTTGAAGTTTACCAGATTTATCAGATATCCTTATGCCAAATGATATTTATAGATAGAACTTTTAAATGTATATTTTACAGCTTTAACATCAGTAAAATCTTATCAATTCCTCCTTCTTTCATGTTTTAAAGATTGTTTCTAACAAGCATAATCCTTACAGACAAATAATCACTAATCTTTTTGAAAATCTGTGAATATGCTTTTTTTATTAAATTATAAGTTAGAATACTTGATTCCACTGATTTTTATTTTTCTTTCTTGAGTGTATCATTAAGTGTTCAAACTGTGAGAACCATGGAGAAATTCACCTAATGGTCATACAAATTCTTCACTGTATTTTGAGGTATTTTGTTCACCCAAGAACCTTATAGTGAATGAGCAAAGCTGCTGCATCTTAGCAGTAGCATGCTCTGTTGAACTTAAACCACCTCTGCTTTCTAGTTTCATGAGAACCAGCGGGTTTGATGCCAAGGAAGTTTAACTGATACTAAATATAGCATCAGTTAGAGGGCATATTTAGTAACATTACAGTGAGCTTCAAATGTTACCATCATTCATAAAATTTTCTATGTGCCTAGCCTATTATGACTTGCATATTCTGGCAGTGTTGCTCTTAATATTCAAGACAACAAATCCTAACATCAGCAATTTTTTGACAACGACCCAGTTTTAATAAAAAGAGAATACTATAATTAGTCTTAATGTGTATACTGCTTAACTCCTTTATTATTGCAACATTTCATGTGGTGCAGCCTTAACAAGTTTTCCTTTGCCTCCTGCTTCTGTGTGTACTGTATCATATATGGCATTATGTTTTAATAGTGAATGAATATCAGAAGCGAAAGTTGGTTCATACAAACATGTTTTTTGTCTTTATGGTTTGACCATTACAGAAATGCAGTTAAATATGCCACCATAGTATGCAATGGGCAGCCTACTGGCAGCTTGATTTTTTCCTTTTGAAAAAGATGATGTTCAGTTTACTTTCCTGGTTCCTTGCTGTAGTGTAGAAATAAGCTGTCACAGATGGTACACATGACACTGTAAATAATCCTTTTATAAACACAAAATTCTATCTTTAATAGGAATTAATTTCTAGATGATAGTTTCTGATCTCTCAGGAGCAGATTCTTTAAGATTTTAATGAGGTTTATGATTCAAGACTTCAAATTAAATATATACATATCAGTCTTGTTCATATGCTTTATGAATATATAGTTTGTAAAAAAAAAAGAAAAAGATATATTTCAAATTTTTCTAAACATCTAATTGATTTTATTTTATCAAGCAAAAGGCCTAAAATACTAATATCATGACTTGATTGATTAAATAATTACTTTGATTTTTATGTCTTATGCATCTTCAGGGTTAGAAAATTGTAATTTGTGTTATGTGCTTTGCTTTACTGTTTTATTCCTTTTGATGTTGCAAAAGGAGAAAAAACTGCCCCGATCAGCAAAATGAAGCCTAGAATTTCTTCACATATTTAGACCATAGAAGGAATCAAATCCCTTGTTTCTCGATCCTGTGTTCACTATATCTTTTTTTCTACTGAATATCACACAGTTACTTAAAATTATTGATCTTGTCAGAATTCCCAGCCACTGTTGGCAGAGACCTTTCTCTTCAACTTCAATACAAAGGTTTAGCTTCCTGATTTATTTTCTTACACATAGGATGAAAACTAATAGTTAGGGAAACTTAGGTACAGTAGCTTTTATTTTATCCAGTTCTACGATGCTATCTTAGTATATCATGATTAGACATTTAAATGAAATGTGAATTGTTCCATTCCCTGTGCAAGCATGCTAAACATTCTCCTGACTATTTTAAAACACTTCAGTTGAATTTAAATATGTATATGAGCAGAAGTGAGTGAGTGGTGTGACTCACGAAGAAGCAAAAGATACTACTTCTTAAAAATGTACATATTTAGAGAAACAGACCACAGCAAAGTCAGTTTTAAGGAAGCCTGTGGATGATTGAGTGGGCCTAGAAGGAAATGCAGGATTCACTATAAGGAAAATATAAATGAATAATAATATATATAAAACATAAGTGAAAATATAATTTTTTCACTATAAGGAAAATCTGTGACAAGAAATAACATTAAGAGAGCTATCTGAAACTTCAGGATGCTGAGGTCAGAGTGGCATCACATTGAAGGAAAGGATGTGGAGGGCTGTATAGTGTTCTGCCCTCCAAGTAGCTGGTCAGCAGTGAATCAAGGACTGGTCTTCTGAAAGTGCTGACCCTGAGGTTGGCTTAGGTGAAAGGGATCCTGTATTTCATCTTGGAAAGACAAACTCTTACCTCTGTGGAGCTAAACAGATATTCAGCAGATGACTAAGGCAATATATCCCTTTTCTGAGCTGACTTGTGCCATCTTGGTCCTTCCAAGAGGCTTTTCTAAAGCTGCTTTATAGCTGCTGATTGTGTAGTGTGGAAAATACTGTGTGGAAAATACCATGTGGACAGGAACAGCTTCATAGTCCTTTACCTTCCAGAGACTATTTTATTCTTGTTTAAACTATATGTGTAAATAGCCGCTAAATAAAGCATGGTTAGTTTCATACTGACTCATAGCACACTGATTTTCGAAACAGAGCATTTGTATTTCATTTAAAATTGTTTACTATTTCTACACAAGACAGCTATGCAGGCTGTGAAGGGATTCTTGATGAGGACATAGTGAGGCCCATGTTACATTTTGAGAATATTGCTGAACTTTTTGACTGTAAACTCTACCCATCAAGAATATAAACAGGATTGTGCTGCAGCTGCAGATTGCATCTGGCCTGCATAAGCATATTTAGACATATTGTGCATGATTTGCATGTTTTTATTTGAAACCTCTATCACTCATTATGCAGCATTTTCCTGTAATACTGGGCTGTAGCCAGGCAAAGAGAATGAGGAAGCTGTGGAGAGGCAATCAGATGTTTAAAGAGTTAGGGCACAGGAATCCCCGTCTAGAAGATTTTGATAAACTGAATACAATTTTGTACAATTGGAAAATTTAGAATATGTAAAAGACATATCTGTGTAGCATGAAGACTGTAAGTGAATGTAAGTGTGCACTATTCATCCCTCAGAGGTGCTTACATGCCCTCTTTTTGCTTCCACTCTCAAGGAAGATGAATCTACAAAAGAGAACTGAGGTGGGAAAACAAGAGGAAGGAAGAGCAGATAAAAGAATGTGCATGGTGAAGCAAGAAGTAGGATAGAATCCTGAATTGTCAATGTGGTAAGAGGAGGAGGGATGGAAAATAGATATCAGTGAAATAAAGATTTTGAATTGTGTTTAGTGGTGTAAAATGGAGGCAGCAGGGAAATAAATACAGACATAGTCCAAAAAAGAAGAGGAAAACTTAGGTTTTTGATGTCCACTGTCTCAGAAGGGAAAAAAAAAAGGAGGCAACACAGTAAACCAAGAGAAGGTAGGTATCTACCTGTGAAGGAAGGGCAAAGTTAGCTTTGTATATGGGGAAAGTATTCCTGGAAAGAGGTAATCTGAAAGTGTATTGTGAGTTAAAGCCAGAAAAGAGAGATACATGGGTGTTTTGGTGAAATGCTAGAGCCAAACATTTGTTAATACACAGGACTGTTAGGGGATTGAGGAGACGGAATTTCTCAAGCCCTACTGTATCCATCAACCTAGAGAAAGTCAACTGCTGTGGAGCTTACATCTGTCTAGCAAAAGTATATCAAGAGGAATCTTGCAATATTTTGCTTATGCATCTCTCACCTCGAAGTTATTGTTCACTATTAATTGAATGAATCTGCCTAAGTTGCTGCTTATGGTACCCGTCTGAGTTACTAGTAAATGAAATCTTTCCTTTAAAAGCTTGAATAAAGCTGTTGTACCATTACTGTTACTCAGTCTCTCAAGTCCTTTTTATTCAAGCTACTGCTGTATTTATGCTCCAGTTTACAAGAGGTGGGATTAGCATTTCTTTTTCCATACCCTTTCTGGCTTTCTCCAGCTGGAAGACTGAACTTATTAGCTCTGGTGCATCAAGAATGCATCCACTATTAACATCTTTCTGGTTTCTTCTCTCCCCCGTGTGATAGGACCTTCAGTCACCCAGCACCTTGTAGTGGAACTATCCCCACCTTTTCCTTTTCCCCATCTGTTTCTTTGAAGTGAACATAAGAAAAGACATCAAACAGCTCCCAGTCTTTAAAGTGAAGTGTATTAGAGCATAAACTAATAAGCTAGAATAAGGTAGCTATTAAGATATAGAAAATTCATATCTGCTGAGACAGATGAAACGAGTATCTAAACCAAAAAAATTACTCTTTGGTTACTGTGTGATGGCGTAGTGGACTTTTTCCGCATCCTTCCCTATGAGTCCCTTACTTTCAGTGTCTTCTCAGCTGAATTATCCCTCAGCTAAAACATCCCTCTGTGTTCTTAGGTAGCTTTCCTTGCCTCCATCATTTTCGGGCTAAAAAGAAACCTGCTCACTGTTGACAGCACATCTCTGCTCTACTCAAAGGCTTGCAGTTTACTTGATTTTGGCCCATTTCAGTATTGTCTGTCTCTACCTGCCCTACTCTATGCCCTGAAGCTTCACTCCACAGAGCACTCAGGCTCTCCAGGAAGGGAGCAGTCTGCTTTTCTTCCAGAGACTGGATACACAGTACTGTAGCCAGCACCATGCAGGAAGACTTCTTCCCTGCTACCCAGCTTCTCTTGCATTTTAAGGAAGTGTAGTACATAGTATATGCACAATAAGCCTTACACTAGCAAACACTGCTACCATCTGTTATATACACCCTTATACAAGATAATGCTGCTTTTTATTAATTTAATCTAATATAATAATGGAATATAGAGGCTGATGAAGTAAAGGGTTTGGACTGTTTTTAACAGTAAATTGGGGTTCTTTATACAAGGTTGAGACAGATCAGCAAGGTGCTTAAAGGCTACCAATGTGTGAATAGAAATTTGGAAAAAAATTAATAGGAGGAGGAAAATGTGGAATAAAGGCCATAGAGGAAATATTTCACATCAAGATTTGAGAGGAAGAGTATTCTAGCTACAGAGTTTTCCTGAGGTTATGAAAAATGACATAGAGGGCAGAGAAGAGTCCTTTCTGACTGGTCAGATTAAGAGAAATAATTTAGGTAAGGATTTGGTATTTTCAAGATTGCAGAAAAAATATACAGATAAAATTAAAGAAAAACCAGCAAAAGAAATATACAATTGTATTGCTTCAAAGTAGAGTTAAGTTTTGAAGGAAGGCATAGTCTGAGAAGATAACTATATAAAAGATTAAAGGGATTTAAGATGTTACCTATAACTGCTTTATAAGATCACATGGATTTTGAAGGTTACCAGCATCTCAGTAGAGCCATGTCTAAGATCATGTGAGATTTTAACTGCAGTTTAAACAACCAGCAAATAAATTACAATACACATTTTTGTGAGAGCTTATTTATAGCATATTCCATTTTTGAGGCTCTAGTGACACTGGCAACTTTCCAGCTGAGTTCACTCTCAAGAGGAGATTTTAACTGTGCTGATACTATTCCAAATGTGAAGCAAACAAAAAAACCCCATGTACTTCTTGAAAGTAGCCTGTACTCTGCCTGCAGGAACAAAAACCCCAGAGAATACCTTTTTCTAGCTTTCCCCGGGAGGAACTCTATATCACTTACCTTATTAATAACTTATGACAGATACAAATGTGTATCACTTTAACTCTGTATTGATGCTACACCATCTCAGGCAGCTAACTCCAATATAAAAATACCTGCCTGAATCCTATTGGGGGCACTGCTGATTCCTTCTGTTTCTGTTGGAAAAAAATCACATCTTACTCCACACAGTAAAAATGCACTCCATAGGAAGCAGCAAGCACTGAATATACCTTAATGCTTGCACTTGAAGTAATGGAAGTCTGTGCCTCTTAGGCTTTTCCAGATCAGTGCTAAATCTCAACTAGTAATACAAATTCACAGTCATAACTGTATTACTTTAATGAATATTATGAATTTCTCATCACAGCAACAGGAGGGAAATCAACTTATGGCAGCAGGTATTCAACCTCTACCGAATCCATAGGTGAAATAGCAACAGTCTATCTCCTTTTCAGAAGTCTATTCCTTATGCTATTCTTGAAAGAAAAGCCCCCCAAAAGCTATTCATGTGCTTCCCTTCTCACAGGTCCCAGCTGGAGGCCGTGCCTTGGTGAGCTTCCTCTTAACATGCCCCAGTCAGGCATCTTTCTTGGGCAGGTGACAAGCATGAACCCTTCGCTTGATGCAGCATCTCAGCTGAGATCAGCTCCAGCCATAGCACTCTGCTCCTTTTCCAGCATGAAGTCAGACAGATTAGTTTAAACCTTTGAAATTACCTATTTGCTTTGCAATGGGTAGCAGAGAGGAGGCATGCTCATTTAGTCAGGCACTGATCTCAGTGGGGAAACAGCAGTTTGTTATTCCTCCTGAATGCAAAAGTGCATTTAATCTACCTTGAGAGATGTGGAGTGCTGTAACACCACAGTCACTTCAGACAGCCAGAAATGTGGGCTGCTACTGAGAGTGGCAGTCCCACCCCTTCCTTTGTGCTGGAAGTACTCTTCTCACTGTTGTACGCTGAGTAGGGTTGGCAAACAGGAATTAATTTCCCAGTTGAAAATTAGTCTTTTATTAAATCTGTCTGAAAACTAACCAGAAGTTTTTTGATCCATATGGTGTAGGAATATTAGTACTGGCACAAGGAAGAGGGGTTAAGGGTGCCTTGCAATAGCTTGGGCTGCGTTCCTAGGACAGTGTATTCCCCAAGAGGTGTGGACATTTTCAGAAATCTGGAGAAAGGGCCTCAAATACCATGTGTAATAGTCTTAATTCAGTGTAAGTAGGTGCAGTCTTAGGGCAGCTTTTTCTGTAAAAGGCCAATATGCTTGTGAGACCTCCTGAGTATGAATATTGTGTATGAAAGGAACAATTTAGTAGTTTAAGGTACCATCAATTTGAAGTGGTTCTTCCCCCTTTTGTTGTTTTATTAGCAACATTAATCACTATATTCTCTGCATAAAGTAATTTAATAGCGTCTATTGAAAAGGGGAATAGAATATTACTTTAGTAAAAAAATCTCAAGATTTTTAAACTAAGAATGCTCTTTTTCTTGAGGTAATAAGCAATAGAGTAGGTAATAATAATACACATACATATTAATATAATCCTTCATGCAGCAGGTTAAAATAAACAAAAATTCTATTGTTATTTCTCTAAGTTCTCTAATGTCCCTTCTGGACTATGAAACAAAAAATCCCCAGAGATGCTGAAGGTAGGAAAAATAACATACATAATCAATATCTTAATTTCAGGGCACAAGAGTTTATTTCCAGTTCACTGCTAAAACATTGTATACCCTTTTTGTACTTTAAAAAAAAAAAATACCAAGATCTTCATACAGGAGTGAAACAACTGTTAATTAACAGTCACAGGAAAAGAGCATTAATAATAAATAGATAACAAACATGTTTTAACTTAAGGCATTTGATGGCTAAAATTTGTTCTCAATGTTTTATGCTGGTGGGCTTTTTTTCCTGATATACCCAATCTTAGGAATGAAGTTCTGGTATTTATAAGGTAGACCAGTGGAAACCACAATGAACCTAAGCATATAAAATTGTTTGCTATGAGATAAAGGGTAAATTCTGAACTCTGTAGGGATCCACACAAAAAGAGCCAAGCACTTCATCAAATCCCTAGGTCCAGCTGATGAAGTTTACTCCCTTGTGAAGCAGTAATTAACCTCAGTTTTCAGAGCTGTGTTTTCAGACTTTAATTTCCAATTGAGACTTAGTAGCCTGAGAAACAGAATGGCTTGTGTAAAAATGAAGATTAGATGTTTGGGGCCAGTCTTCCTATCGTATATCTGCCTTGTCAGAAGAATCTTCTGTGGTTTGCTTTTACGAAATCAATAGTCCCATTCCACCTCTATAATCTGTATCGTTAATGTAATTTATTTATAGCTTTGTGATGTTTGTCAGATGCCATTCTGTAAGACAAAAATGAAAAATGCACAGAGGTAGTAGCTGAGAATGTAAGGTAAAGCAAGGATTTGTGGAAATTTAAATAGCAATGTATACCTTTTTCCTTTGGGTAATTGCATTCCTTGCTGAAAAATACCCTCTGTTAGTCAGATTTTTTTGCATTTGTTAGTAGATTTTGGATCAAAGTAGGAGTAGAACTGTTAAATAGAATTTATTTGGGGTTAAGTAAAAGGAAATTTTACATATAACTTGTAATTGGAAAACTATAGTAGTAGTCATGTAAATAAAAAGGAATCATAGCGTAACTTCTGAAATAACAAGATTTGCTATTAATTAGCTTAAAAAAATCATCCTGAAACCTCACTTCAGTCAAATGGGGAAAATATTAAACTTGTGTTTAAAAGCATTTGTTTTATGCTAACCAGTTAATACAGAATTGTTAAAAGTTTTTACAAAGATCAAAGAGTTAACCTGAGGCATCATAAGAATATGTCAAAAGCTTTCAAGATGTTTTGTAATTTTTATTTTTTTTTTAGTATGATATTCAACTTTTTGATTCTTTTTCTCTTCAGGTTTCATATGTATCTTCTAAGTTTAAACAGATACTTTGTGACAAATTATAATTTAAAACTGTGAGAAGGCTACCCATATCATATGAAGCTATTTAGCTCTGATTATCATTTTCTTTCAAGTTAGTACAGCCTCTTTCTTTTCTCAGCATGTCTACTCTGATTGAGCATGAAACATTGAACTACTTCAGATAACATGCTAGTGATCTTTTTCCAATCACGTATGCAGTAAAGCAGAAGATAGTGTTATGTGAACCAGGTGCAGTTCGTACTTTTAAGTTCTTTTATTTACCATAACAAGAGACTCATGTTTTGTTAAACTTGTGAATCTGGAAAGCTGCAGTCATCTTAATGGAGGCAGTGATATACATTACTTCCAGATCCTGGCAATATTTAGAATGCCATTGGCACCTTACTGTACTTGAGTCTTCTCTCTCTCAGCTTTCTTCTCTTCTGACTTGGTGTATTGTGCCAGGAAAAGGATAATTTGTTTGGTCTGGTTTGCTTTCAAGAAATTTGGCTTTAATAGGGGATGACTGATAATGTTTTTAATTTACTTGTTTTCTTCAAAAGCCTACTTTCTATTATTCATCAAGGCATATACCTTTGTGGGGTTAAGATTCCAGTACTCTCTGACAGGGTTCTTTAAGATAGTCCATGTGAAGGGGTTTTAATGTTTTAATACCAATTTTACTTACTTGAAGACATTTGATGTCACGTTTAGCAGAGTGATACTGAACGTACTGAATTCAGCAATGTACTGAAATCACAACCGAAGCATAGAATAGCAACTGCAATACATCTGAATCACAATACCAATGTGATTCCCATTATCAGTCTGTACAAGTTTACCATTAAAATGCTTCATATCTCCAGTTGTTTGGGAGGCATAGAATCATAGAATAGTGAGGGTTGGAAATGACCTTAAGATCATCTAGTTCCAACACCCCTGCCGTGGGCAGGGACACCTCACACTAAACCATGCCACCCAAGGCTCTGTCCAACCTGGCCTTGAACAGTGCTAGGGATGGAGCATTCACAACGTCCCTGGGCAACCCATTCCAGTGCCTCACCACCCTTACAGTAAAGAACTTCCTCCTTATATCCAGTCTAAAGTTCCCCTGTTTAAGTTTTAACCCGTTACCCCCTGTCCTATCACTACAGTACCTAATGAAGGGTCCCTCCCCAGCATCCTTATAGGCCCCCTTCAGATACTGGAAGGATGTTGTTTGCTATTCTTCTTGCATCAAGTATTCTTTCTGTGTCAAATGCAGTAAACATTGTCATCAGTAAATATTTATGTTTCTGAATCTGTTTTCTGCTATCTGCCTGTTGCTGATGATTGAAAACAAAAATAAATTTAATATTCTCATGCAAGCTGAGTTCAGTATACATCTTGTTAGCAGGGCTTTGGTTTGAGTATTCATTGGGTGTGACAGACATGAAAATGAGGGTGGTACGTACCCCACTCTTTGTTCAGTTTGGATTTAGTGGATTTATGCAAGCATGTAAAAAAACTTTCTTACCATCTTTGACCTGGACACTGGCAAGGTTCAAAGAGGGAAAAACAAAGAGATGTTTTATGAGGTGTTCTGGAGTAGTTTCTAGGGGTTGCTTAATTGCGGCTATACAGAACCTCAGAAAATGATACTGTGCTGATGTTTTTGTGGGTTGTGATACTGAGGCAAACAGGGCTGTACCTGAGCACTTCTTTACTTATACTGAAATGGTGAAACTGTGCCACATACTGCAGTGATGCCACCAAAGTCATCAGATTGTCCTCTGAAGTTGCACATACAGCTTTTGTGAGTTCAGTATTTGGCTGTTTCAAATGTTATCAGGTTACAAATGGCAATTGGAAGGAAAAGAAAATGCTGAGTTTAGGTCACCTCTTGTTTTGCTGGTTTCAGGATACCTGAAGAGACAGCTTTGAGAAGTTGGGTTGAAACCTGTTCTGTCTTAAGCTGGTTCAAAATCAGGGTGCTCCAATGAGCTAATACCCAGTCTGCCACCTTTGTTTTAAAGCATCAGGGTTTTTACTTTTTGTCCACACCTGGGAACCATATATGCCTCTTAAAGCCATTTTCTCACACTGGCTTTTGTTTTTATTTTAAACTGTGTTACCTCAGTAGGAGACTGTGATGACTCTATTACTGTAGGCATCAAGTGAAAATCATTTTCCAGTCTTGTAATTAACCTCTTACAAAAAGCCTAATGAAACACCTTTTTATAGGTTGGCTGTGACCGCAGCAAAAACCTGGTGGATATTTGTGGAGAGAAAAATCTGGAGGCTTTTGTCTGCGATGCGCTGTCGGTGCCAATGCGCAGTGGTTCTTGTGACGCCTGCATCTCGATTGCTGTAATCCACCATTTCTCAACAGCAGTAAGTCACCCCTCTCTGTGCTCCGCTGTACTGCTGTTGTATGGCTGTGCACAGCTACTAATTCTACTGAAAACTGCTGGTTTGGGCTCACGAAAGCAAAAGGGAAGAACAAAATGAGGAGAAATCAAAGGTTTGCATTTGGTATAAGCAGTTGTCAGAGCAGAGTTATGCTGCTGTGCTGCTGCTTCTTAAGAGTTCACATTCTTCTTTTGCTTGGCAGATGCCCTTTGATCTAGGTGTTTGTGTTTTATTTTCATCTGCTAACTAATGTCACTAAAGAAGGGGGCTCTGCTTTGATGATCAGAGGTATGTTCTTCCCAGCTCAGATTTTAAGCAGATCTCGTATGTGGTTTTTTTTCTCTCTGCCTTCATTGTCCATCTTCAAACAACTGGGACAGTACTCACTAGTCTGCTGTATCTCGGGGCTGTGTAAGCTTCTCCTGGCAGGAACTGTTCCGTTGTTAACAAGCTTCTAGACTATGGAGTTCTAGTCTTGTGCTTAGGAAAATGGCCTGGCTTGCTCCTCTTGATGGACTATGCTATGAATTAAAATGAACAGTGGAAAAAAGTTCTTCTAATTTTTATTGTGTCTTGGGGAGGACAGTAAGGTGAAGTTGCTGCCATTCTGTTCTCCTGTCTTTTACGTACTAGCTTCATACTTCCACTTTTCTTTGTAGGAGAGGAGACTGGTTACTGTCCGTGAACTAGCCCGGCTTCTGAGACCTGGTGGAACAGCACTCATTTATGTCTGGGCAATGGAACAAGAATACAAAAACCAGAAGTCTAAATACCTTAAGGAAAAGAATGGTAGTAAAGACAAAGAGGAGGAAATTAACACTGGCACGGCCCAGAGACCACTCAGTGATCAGCTCCCCGATAGCAGCAGTCAAGACTCGGCGTGTTCTGACCGACTCCTTAGTGACCCGAAGGACAAAGACTGTGATGCAAAGCCCATAGCAGACTCCACACTGCCCATTCACACTAACCGAACCTCCTTTCACTCTCAGGATTTGCTGGTTCCCTGGCACCTGAAAGGTGGCTCAAAAAAGAAAGGGGAAAGCGTGGATACAGGGTTGTTTCCAGTTGGCTCCAAGGAATCACAAGAACTCAGCCCTGTTTTCCACCGTTATTACCATGTGTTCTGTGAAGGGGAACTGGAAGCAGTGTGCAGATCCCTGGATTGTGTGAGGGTTCAAAGGAGTTACTATGATCAGGGAAACTGGTGTGTGGTTCTAGAAAAGTTGTAGCCTGTGGTGTTTCTTCCACTCTATGTGGTGTTTTGTTTGGTTTTTACCATGCGAAAGGTATTTTTAATGCAGGCTGCAGCTATTACCTCTTTTAAAATAACAGAATAAAGATTGTTTATTGACTTAATAACAGTAACTAGTACTGTGTGCATGTTAAATAATGGCCAAACTCCGGTACTTCCTCTGCAGAGTATTTGTTTTACTTATGTGAATTACAGTGAAGAGGATTAAGTGAGAAAATACCGGCTGTGGAAATCAGTAAGGCCAGGATTGAGCTTCTGAAAGACAGAGGGCCTGCCTCTCCCTTCCTTCGCTCCAGTTGAATGAACAAATGGCATGTGAAGCAGTTTAGCTGAAGAGTCAAAACACTGCCTGAAGTTATATCCTGCCTGTTTTGGTGGGGGTCATGGATCTCTTTCAGTTTGGAATTTACTCTTTTGGTTGTGGTAGTAGTGATTTCCACAGGGGGAACAGGAAAGCTACTGGGGACACCAGAGCCCTTTTTCTCTTCCTTGACCCTGAAGCACCCAGAACTCATGCTGTCACTCCCCAGATTTCTCTAGCTCTTCACTGTAGTGTTGACAGCTCCTTTGAGGTGTGAGGTTGCCCAGCTGGAACACCCTGACCAGCTCTGCTGAACGCCTGCTCTCCTGTGAGCACAGGGCGCTGTGCCTGTAGCACCAGAGCTCGTGGGATGCCAGGGGTGACAGCACAGATGCCCCTGGAGAAAAACAGGGAAAAGATTAAAGTGAAGGCAATATTGATGCAAATTTTCTGCAGGGTAGTTTCAACCCTGAAATGTCGGCAATGGAACAAGTTGCATTTATTGTACTTCAGAAGAACAAAGAGCTGGAGTAGAGGGGAACTGATGCTGGGCTGGTTGATTCACAGTGGCCATTTTTGCCATTGCCTGCAATGACCAGCACAATTCAACACAGCTCCTGTGCTGTCAAAGGAGCGTGCCCCCTGCAGTGGATTTCCAGAATCAAAGTATAATGGACTGGCTTTTGCAGGGTGAGCAGCTGTTGGTGCCTCTGGAACCCAGCACTGCTGGGCTATGCCCTCATTGCCCTTTTCATTGATAATTGCCCATAGTTACAGCAATATCTATGGTATAGGCAGGTCACTGCTGCTGTAACTTACGGCATCTGAAGAAGTCCCCATCCTGAATCATGTGGGGACTTGGAGGACAGCTGAATGCACTTGGCCTTCTCCTGCCTGCCTCAGACGTGCAGGTTAGAGGCAGCTGTGTTGGCACATGGCTCCCAGTCACCATTCCTGTTTCACCCTGTCCCAGGCAGCTCAGATGGATTTCAGGAGGTCCTTGTTCTGGAAGGAGGTTCTGGCATGGAGAACACCGGCTTTGGCCAATGTTGATGTGTGGGTTGAATGTGCAGTATGTAACTGAACCAAAAGGGGTTTTCCTCGCATTCCTAAGAGTTGTGAGCAAGAGACCGGTCCAGAAGTGTGTCAGCTCTTCAAAGACATTAGGAGAGTTGAAAGAACTCTTGACGTTCTCCAAGGCCTGGAAATGTTATGAACTATTTCTTTGATTGAAGTCAAAGGGTGCTCAGAGAGGAATCAAGTGGTGAAGGACAAAATTACAAGGGAGCACAGAAGGTAGATGTTAACAAAATCTATTGCAGAGGTTTATCGAGGACCTCATTACAACACAAAATTACCTGCCACCACAGCTGCGCTCTGCAGTACTCATCCCTTTTAGCTCCTGGAAATGTAATGAGCTGAAACTCTTTAAGGTCAACAATTGGATTTAAATGTTACAGGTTTCACAGTGTGGTGGTTTTCATAATAATTATGTTCCTTTTTGGCCTTATTTAAGTAACAAATGTGCTTAAATGGTTATTCATTTGCAATCTAGAAGATAAAGGGAAAGCAGAGCTCTGTGTGCCATTTCCTGTGCTATGAATGCCAGTGCCTCTCCTGTGCCAGTTTTCCCTGTGTCCCCATCATCCCCAAAGTGCCTTAGTGCACCCAGGATGGGGAGGTGGGAAATTTTGCTCTGGCCCAAATATGACCCGTGGTTTAGCACTGGACACATGCAGGCAAACATCTGATGGTGTGCCAGAGGTGGCTCTTTGGGGGTCACTGCCCCTAGATCCCAGCCTCCTATTCCAGGGACCACCAGGCCACCCTACTTGACCCTCCATCAGACAGATGTGTTGCACTGTCCTGCCCTGACAAAACAAGTGCTTCAGACCATTTGTGGGCTTAAAGCCAGGTATAAACCAATGCAATTTGTTGTCCTGGGGGCAGGCAAAAAATTAAACCTGCAAAGCACTGAGGGCTTCTCTTAGCTTCATAAAGGTCCTTCAGGCTGACACCCTGGTGCAGCATTGCCAGTGACAAAACTCCTGAGACCTCAGAGGGGCTGGATTTCCCTGAAAGTGCTCAAGTTCAGCTTAGCAGGGAGAGGCTTAGGACAGCAGATGGTGAGGGACAAAACAATGTGTTGCTTTGCTGAGTGAGAGCCCCGAAAAGCTGTGTGGAGACCACACGCTCTCTTCAGAAAGCTTGGAGGACTGGCCTTGGAAGTGTGAGCAAAGATGAACTCTTGTACTGCTCGTCAAGGCTGTATGAAGTCACCATAGAGGAGAATGCAGTAGGAAAAGCAATCTTCCCTCTTCTGGAAAGTCTCCAACAGTTTTAATATGATGGAAGAATTCTTGATAGATTTATATGTCAGTCCTTGATCAAAGCATCAGAATCTACTTAAGAACCTATTCCTGGTGAAGCTTCCAAGTGATCATTCCAAGTCTTTACCAAGCAACAGAAGTCTCAAGTTTGATCCTTGCCTGTTTGTTTGGTTTTTTTTTCTTTTTTTCTTTTTTTTCTACTTAGTGTTTGTTTGTTTCTTTTTTAGTTTTGTTTTTGGTTGTTTTTTTTTTCTCCCCAGAGCTGTTTCTCTATTTTTAGTGATTTTTTGAGATCTTTATGTGCACGACAACATCTGTGATGAAACAATGAAACATTTGTGCGTGTTTTTAGTGAAGTTCTGCATATGGAAAAAAGAAGTAATATCCATGTGCAAGAAACAATACAAAAAGCTTTAAACTTTCATTTTAAGTAAATTCTTTGTCTCATAGAATAGTTTGGGTTGGAAAGGACCTTAAGATCATCTAGTTACAACTCCCCTGCCATGGGCACGGACGCCACGCACTAGACCATGTCACCGAAGGCTCTGTCCAACCTAGCCTTGAGCACTGCCAGGCATGGAGCATTCACAACTTTCCTGGGCAACCCATTCCAGTGCCTCACCACCCTCACAGTAAAGAACTTCTTCCTTGTATGCAACCTGAACTTCCCTTGATTTAGTTTGAAACCGTTACCGCTTGTCCTATCGCTACAGGTTATCAAACATGAAAATAAAATGCCAATACAGAAAGATCCCATCCCAAGTACTGTCCCTGAAGGCAAGCCAAGCTTCACCCCCTGGACTGGCTGGTTAGTCTGGTTTTTCCCATTTTATGTGAATCCGGGAGGGGTCTCAATGTACAGCCTACAATTTTCCCATGTTACTGGGGTCCATATTTCTGCAAATTCCAAAATGGGTTGGGTTAACTGTCCTGCCTCGTCTTCTGTATGCTTTAATAGTCCATACTACCTTGTCCCCTTACTTCTGCCCTTTGCAGTGATGCAATGAGTAACTACTGCCTGTCCCACAGCCGGCTGACTCCTTGCTCCCCTCATCTGTATCCCTGTTTCCTTCTGCCTTATTTTGTATGTTCTCTGTGGCACGTGCTCTTCATGTTTGTGTAGTGTGAGTGCAGCTGGCTGCTCCTCTCTGCCTGTATTTCACACAGGGTTTGGTTCCTCAGGTGTGTTCCTCATTGGCAAAGGCAGACTGAGATGTGTCTTCTCTTAAGCCACAGATCCCATCTCTCAGCTATGCTGAAAACTCTCTGCATGGGGAAAAATTCCACGAGATAGGTGGTTTGTAGGAGGAAAGAGGCCTGAGACAGATGAGACTGCCCAAGCTCAAGGTTCTTCCATGGATCCATGCAGATTTGTACTGAGGGTCCAGATAGCAGGCGATGGTATTTGACCCCCTCTCAAGCTTTGCTTTGCCTAATCTCTCCGTATTTTCTGCAAGTATATTGGCATGTTTATAACAAGTTTTTTAAGAAGTGACAGCTAAATTACAAACCATCAAGATAGAGAATTCACACATTGCTGCGTTAGCAAACAGCATTCCAGTTTCTTTCTTCTGGAAAAGCTATTGCATGGTAGGATGCAGGATGGTATGTATAGCAGGATGAAGACTTAGGGAGATGTGCAGTTCAGAAGAATCTGCCAGGTATTCAGCCTTTAATTCTGCAGGCCATCAGCCTGTTCTTAGCAGACAAAGCAATTAATCTGTACAGGAGAAGCAGATATTTAAGTCAAGGTCTTTTATCCCAATTTATGTACTCAGTGGTTTGAGAAGTACAGGAACAAACTGTCTAGAGCTGAGCATAATTCATCCTCATCTGGGACACATTGCAGACCTATTCAGAGGGGCAGTATTTTAGTAAGGGTTTGACAAACAGGTTGGTAGGCTGATGCCAATGCAGACAGAAGCCAGTGGTACTTCATGTTGAAAGTAATGGATCTCCTGGGAAGAGTGACACTATTTATACTGCACCTGCATGATGGGTCCAAATTGGGCCTGGCTGCTGATACGGGGTGCTCGTCTCCAGCCTAAATAGAGCCAGGTCTCTCACATCTGTTCATGCTATGACTGGTTCATGATTTGATCAAGGTATCTCTGAGCCTCCAGGAGCCGAAAAAGCAGAGAGATTGTAAGAACATGTTATACAGAAGAACTTGGTGAATAGAAACTACGGCATACTATCAGTAGAGCGTGATGGCAGGGAGTGAAGACTAACAGTGATCGGTTAAATGGCATGATCCCAGTGGTAACAACTAAAGTAAATGTCAGAGGTACTGAATATAGGTAAGAAAACCAGCATTCAGTCTGAGTGATAGGAAGCTGCTGGGGTGCATACAGGATGAAGAGAACCTCTGAAAGTCAGCGATATAGGTAAATCTTTCCCTGAGCAGAGCTTAGACATACTCTATATAAAGTAAATGGCAATAAGCATGTTTGGGGAACTGTGTGCCAGAAATTAATGTCATGCAGCTGTCACTGCATACAGCAAATGTTCTAATTTGTACAAAGTGTTCCCCGGATGGACGCGGAGCTGTTGGAGCAAGTCCAGAGGAAGCCACAAAGATGATCTGCTATGAAGACGGGCTGAGAGAGATGGGCTTGTTTGGCCTGGAGAAGAGGCAGCTTCTGTACCTAAAGGGGCAGACAAGATCTGGAAAGGGACTTTTTACAGAGGCATGTAGTGACAGGACAAGGGGGATGGATTTAGACTGACAGAAGGAAGATTTAGATTAGACATTAGGAGGAAATTCTTCCCTGTGAGGGTGGTGAGGCCCTGGCACAGGTTGTCCAGAGAAGCTGTGGCTGCTCCCTCCCTGGCAGTGCTCAAGGCCAGGCTGGACAGGGCTTGGAGCAACCTGCTCTAGTGGAAGGTGTT